>BJBW01005761.1:0-42599 GCA_004320125.1 Scolopax mira
GAGTGAAGTCCAAATAAATTAATTTGAACCTCGCAGTGAAGTCCTTTCTCCCCGTTTCGTCACAACTGTAACTGGGTCTTTCAGCTGGAAAGTTTATTGTGAGTGTTTTGACAGAAACTTTTTGTAAACTGAATAAAATAAATAAACAAACAAATAAATAAAATTATTTTAACCCTTAAAAACCAGCTTTTTACAAAGGTCTTAGCTTAGCTGTAAACCCAACTAGGTCAATGAGCTTACCATAAATTTAAATAAGGTACATCCAGATCTTTGATTTCCCTTATAAGGTTTGTGAAAGGTATTCAGCATTGTTTTAACTCTTTTGTACAAGGAAGTTCTCTCTGTAGCCTTTCTCTGACTGAAGTCCTCGTAGTCACAGTTTCATTAAAAAGCAACACTCCCAGAGAAACTATGAGCACCACAATCATATAGGTACAATTTCTGAGCTTTTTCTCCCCTGACAGCTCTCAATCCTCACAAGCCACACAATGTCTTGAAAAATAATTGCTCAACAGATTGAACAAATACTTTTCAAAAATACCTTAGGTCTTCAGAATATGAAAAAGACTTTTAAAACAAACAGCTCAATTCTATATGCCTTTTCTTACACAAAACATAACTGTTAAGAGGTATAACCACTCCTTAGCCAGCAGTTACTTAAACAGCATTTTCCTCTTCTGAGCTCCGAAGTATCCCTACCTGCAAGTTAATACACTAAACAAACTCTCTACTCTCATTTTCATAGTCCCATTCCAATCAGAGGGACTGCTTAGGGACTCCCAGGTGCATCCTATAAAAGAAACAGCATATAACTGTTTCGAATGTAATGGAAGCCTTTTTTGACAAGCACAGCAAAAATCTTTAAAGCAGGAGATAAGAAAATATTTTCTTTTTTTCCTATGTTACTAGTAATTTTGACTTCTCCCATTCTCTGTGCCGAGATAAGGGATGATACACTAGTCAGAGATGTGCCATATTGCAGGAAGAGCAGTTATTTATGTGGGCTAACACACAGAGGTGCAATCACTTTTGAAATCAGTGCAAAATCTTTCTTCCTGTTGAGCTCAATTTTGGAATCTAGTGCGTTCATTAAACATAAAAATTGTGCAGCCCCTATATCTGGACACTGTGCTGTAAGTTTTCATCTGAAATGACATCCAGCTCAGTGAAGGCCTACAATTTCACCTCCTACAAATTAATCCTACACAAACCCAGTATGACACATGAATCATGTAAAATCTTTCTGTAGTATTTTTAAGGCCTAGGAGGATACCCATCCATAGGATGAAAAAAATAACCTGATATTTGCAGCCAGGATTTATTGAATACAGTTTTTAAAGAGGTTGTATTTATCAAACACTGTTGAATGGATACATGTCTGGAGTTCTCCACAGAATTTCTATTTGCCTACAGATTTGTGGTCCAGATCTTGAGTCTTGTCCAAACAATTTGAAGATTTCCAAAGAATCCTGAGAGAAAAGTCCAAAAGGTGGCTTCTAAGTGGTATTTTCAGGAAGTATGTGCTTAATTAGGGGAAATACCGGTGATCTAAACAGATGCATTCCCTAGTGTTTCTTTGGGTGTAACAGAGGGTAGCCCAGCAAGGATTTGGCCTGCTGCCTTACATAACCTTTAAGCCATCCACAAACAAAGTGCAACTCAACTGGGCAGATGTCTGGCTTTGTGTTTTAGCAGACAATCAATCAAAGATGTAGGGCAGCCACATTTATAATGAGAAGCTTTTAAATGTCTTGGATATTGTTTCAGATGTGCTATAATTCTTCAAAGACAGTGAAGTCCTGCCCACAGGAATTACAGCAGTAACTGTAGATAAAGAATTTGGAAGTGTGGATATTTTTTTGGAGGAAAAAAAAAAAAAAAGGAATTCTGCTGCTGCAGGTTTGGTGCTGGTATACTTGAATCCCAGTTACTTAACTTTCTGGGGCATGTTAAGGATAAGTAGGATTTTATCCAAGCCCTATAGCCGAGGCTATCTGTATCTGACCGTTGGGGACAGCTGAAGACATGGACCGATGAATGCTGGTACGTTTATAGACAAACATTTACCTGCATGAGTAATATAGTGATGAATAACGAATAAGCACCACATTTGGGGAAACTGTGACCCTCTTTGAAAGAGTTTGAAATCAAGGCAATAAAAGCCAGATTTTCTAGAGTTCAATGGAGTTCAATGCCTGTTTTGCAGCTTGACAACTGGCATCTGCGGCAATTCAGCTTTAGGAATCAGTTCCAGGTTAATGATAAGATTGTCAGGAGAAACTTCCATTATAAATGATTCATCAGGCCTGAGCCCTGCCCCATAGCTTTTCAAAATATTGTGCAATCCTATGCACAATTTTGAATTGTCTTGACTAGGACTTCTCCAGGCAAATCCCAGGCATGGTTTGGAGGTTAGTGTGATTATACCAGATTAGGTATGGCCACCCTATGTTGGAGGACAAGCAAGTGTAATTGCAGAGATGTAGCTGTGATGTAACAGTGGACCTCAGTGCCAGAAAACAGTTCTTGGCTCATTTGATTTGCGTTTAAATACTGAATAAATTAATGTAGATACCAGTGATCTGCAAAATTCCCCATCTTGCTTTCCTGTACAGAAATAGAGCTTGTACTAACACAAAGTTGAAGGTCAATTAGACAAACTTAATTTTCATCAAAGCTATAAGAAGGTTTGTGAAAATTGTAAAGTCATAGTTCAAAAACATTTTCCATAATCCCTGTGCTTGAATGGGTGTCCCAGCTCTCCTTCAGTATAAACCGTTGGGTCTCCTCCCCAAGCAGAGATATATATTTTTCATTAATCCCAAAGGAGACACTTAGAGACTTGGAAAGGGAATCAGCAGTTAGGAAAAATAATGCTTCAGCCACAGTCCTCTGTCTGAGATAGTTCATTAAGTTTTCCCAGGCTGCTTTCTCAAGAAGAAAGATCATAGGCTCACACCTTCACAAGAAAAGCTGAGATTCTGCTTCAACATTTTCATCCTTTCAATGAATAAACCGTGAGTTTCAACAACTGATTTTGACCATGGAAAATATGAGCACTTAAGAATAATCAAGTTCTCTTTAGTCTGGCTCAGCCATAATCAACTGATGTCAAATTGCTTCTTTGAATAGCACAGAATATAATTAGGACAATAACTACCTGTTAGCAAATTATGACTTCTTCATGGTGAGCTTTATATTTGGATTTTATATATAGATCTTATTGTTTCCTACATGTCAAACAAGTCTCTGTCTGTATTTAAAGAAACAGCCTATTTAACATTTATGATAAATTGCTTCACAGAAAGTCACATCAGTCTGCTGCAAGATGTCACTTCAGTAATTTTATTTAATAAGTTTAGCGTACTTGATATTCAAGCCCTTGACTTGTTTGAGGTATGGCAATATGAATGCAGAAATACAATTGTCCCTTCCATTTTTTTTGTTAAAATGAAAGAAGACAAGCATAGGCACTGGAGTAGTTCTCAAACAGTTTCACTGTTTCTTTGAGAAATCTCCTAGGATAGAACTTTTTATTTTGATCCAAGCTTGAACATCTTTGCATAGTGAGAGGCCAAGAACTGTGATGAAATACACAAAAACTGTGATGCAGACCTTTTTCAAACTACTTGTTTTTATAAGTGACTAAAGGAATAATAATTTTTGCTGCCAATAGTAAAATCCAAATAGAGTGAAAATGTTTTTCCTTTAATGATTTACATTTTGTTTCTAGGACTACTTCTATCAGTTTTGTTAGTATATTCAGGCTAAGGTGTAGCTTCATTGTGCAAATCTGGAATCTCTCTATCAGTGAAGTCTAATCCAGTGAAGTCTAGCACCATTTTAGCATGTAATATGGTTTGAGAGTCTGGAGGTACAATTTCAGGTAAAATTCTGATAAATTATTTTCTGTGTTGTGACTTCAGACCTGGTTTAGAGGAGGGTTACTATACCTATTAATAATCTAAACTAGCATTGAACCAGACATTTTTCGCTTTGATCACTGATGAGTTCTCTGAAAAATATCGTCAACAGTCAAATACCCATTGCCAAAGGGAAAATTTTTCATGAGATTAGGGTCCAATTGTATGCAAATAACCCATGTAATCAAGGAAATAAGCTTTTGCCCTTAATGTCTGATTGAACTATTGTGTGGTGGATAATGCTGTTTGACAACCTACTGAATTCATGCCAATTCTTCTCATTAACTGCAGCATATTTTTCAAGTGTTACAGAATGTCTTAAGGGCATGGGAATGGTAGAAGGGACCAGTCAAATGTTTAGAAGTTGGAGACTGAACTCATTACCAGAATCTGGCCACTTTCAATGATTTTAGCAGTGGCAAATACCAAGAGAAATCCAGTGTTGTTTTTCTTGAACATGAGAGAGATGAATCGTGTAATATGGCCTCACCAATGCGTATGCATATGTGAGAGTGTGCACAGGGGAGCTGGATAAAATAGTTAAGGTTTTGACTGATAATGATTTAGAAACAGAATTTTCTCTAATTTTTTCACACAATAAGCCTCTTGAACATCCTAATGACACATCAACTTGAAATTTCTACAACTTCTCTTCATTGATTACAATTATCACATATCACAACTGAACTAGTTCAGTGGTCATAGAGGACAAGGACTGAAGACTACCTAAACCAGATAAACTCAAATTATATTTATACTATATAATGTAAAAGAAATGGTCAGAAAATCAAATTTCGGTCCTCTTAATGTCATCCATATTCAAATAATTTCTTCCAACTTTAATCACATCAAGACATTCTAAACAGATCCATGCTCATACTGTTAGAAATCCATTTTGGTTTAGAATTATGTCTGGCTTTTGGCTTTGGTAATATTTTTAGCTGACTGGTTTGGAAACAGAACCTCTGGCTATGCAACATTTTCCATTGCAAAGCTATGAAACCTTGAAATGTAGCAGTGAAATTCACCAGGCATTTGTGGACAATCTTATTGTAAAGGGAAAATGAAAAAAATTTAGCCAGTGCCAGTAGGTTTCCTTCTGGTCTCCAAAGTACTAAGCTCACTGACCTGTTCCAGTTCCCTGAACTCAAGGTACAATAATTTTGTGCCAAATATGTTGTCTGCTACCATCTGGAAGTCGAAACTGAACAGAAAAATAACTTCACCACTTGTTCAGGATTTCTGGATAACTCAGGAACTGACAACTGTTCGTGGACAGCAAAGGTGTGCTGGACTCATGGCCAAGGCATGCAGACAGTGAGAACAGATCAGAGGACAGTTCATGTCCTCCCATCAGAGACGGAGATGCACAGAAACAGCTGAGTGTCCTGGATACACTGATCACACCACTCATCTTTTACAGGGCACAGGCACCCACATTAGTAGCTGAGATTTCCCAGCAAAGAAAAAAGGAAAAGGGACAAAGAAACCTGATGAGATGGCTCACTTGGGAATCAAGAAGACATGATCCATCTGAGCAATCTGTGTTTAGGTACAGCAAGATTCCTGGCATATCCTGAGTGCTAGCCCAGTTTAACCACACTTCAGTGTATGCCGTTTCATAAGCTGGTTAAAAGCAACTTTTTTACACCAAATGTTTCTGTGCTGACACTTTCTTTCCAGATGGAAGTGATAACACTGCTATGATTGTTCCCTATCTGTTTCTCTTTCAGTTGGTGGTAGAATTTGCTTCTTGTGGCCTCCTAAAAAACATGTAGTGATAGGGGAATAGGCAATAGAACAAACACAGACCTGCCAAATTTAAGTAGTCATTTTGATATACACTTGATGATGTACACTCTTTTGTTTCTCAGCACTATCCCACTTCCGTTCTCCTTTGTAGGACTTGTATCTCACATCTTTGATCTGTATTGGCTTCTTTCTTCCTCCACAACTCTGCACCAGATAGAAAAAGAAAGAGAAGTGGGCAAGGCATCAATGTGTATTCTCCTCCCTCAGCCTACTATCTTGGCAATTAGTGAAGGTATATATGGGAAAATCCCTGACTTAACCTGTGCTTGATATATGACCCTGTTCAATTCTCACACAAGGACTGAGAGTCTTGTGAAAATGGGTTTCCAAACTTTGGAGAGTTCTTCAAGTCTTGGAAAAGTATTTACTCCAAAATTAGTTTTTATGTTTTGATATATGATACAGTGATTTAGTAATATTTAATATTAATAGTAGTCTGATAGAAGGCTGAATAACTAACAGCAACTCTACTGCGTTTTATCAATCCTGTAATCTGATCAAAATAAATATCAAATTAATTAAATGGAATAATTCCTCCATAAACTCATATTGATTACTGTTAGTCCTGTTACAAGGCATAATTTAATATATTGCATTATTTTTGTCTCCTTTCAAATGTCAGCTTTGTTTCAAATTTATTCAGACTTTCCAAAGATACATGAGACCATATCTATCATACATGTGCAGAAATCACTCTTGCACATGAGCATATTTTGCATGTGGGAAAAATCTTGAGGAAAAATCTTTCTTTTTGTTCTTTCTTAGGCAACCCTTAATAACAGAAGCATCAGACACTTAAGTGGAGGCAGGGCCCATCTCTAGAATCCCCAGACTAATTTAACACAGCACTTCAGTAGATAAATGGAATAAAATGATAAACTGAACAGTTTAAGCATGTGTTTAAATGCTGTACTGAACTGGATATTCAACTTCCAGCTTCTTAAAACTTCCCAGAATTGAACCCCGTATTTTCTACTTATAAGTACAGGATAAAATATCAGATTATTTTCACAATTAAGGACAAGACTGCTTCTCAAGTCAATAGGCAAGATTCTGATTGCAGGTGTATTTTATAGACCCCATAGTCACTCCTAAAACATGTTATTTTGCACAAGTGGGAATGAAAGCCCAGACTAGCCCACTCCCATGTATACTTACATAGGAGCAGAACTCATATTTTTACTTTAATGTGATGAAAAGCAGCATCAGAAAGTGGGTACATAAGACCAAGAAAATCAAATCAACTCCTAATGTTTCTCAGTCACCAGCTAAACAGGAAGAAGCTAATCTTGGAGGTAATACTTCATTTTTAATACCCATTAAAATTGAAAAAGAAATATAATGCTGAGATACTTAAATATGTTGTAGCCTATTTTTGGCTTTTCCAAATATCTCCATTGATTTTCTGTAGGTAGACATGCATCTCATGGATGATTCTTAAATAAAAATGTTACCCTAGGTCTTCAGCCATTTCAAGTATAATATTAAAGTAATATGCAGAAGATAGTTAAGACGTTTGGTGAAGAACAGCATTGAAATTCTTGAATCTTTAAGGTTCAATTAACCATAGAAATGTTGCTAAAGCCAACACATTCAGCCTCAGAAATTTTATGGGATGGAATGAATAAACATCTCAATGTCTTTACAACTACTAATGAAAACATAAACAAATACTTGCAATGCATTCATCGTACAAATGCAGCTTTGTCTATCTAGTTAAGCTCTTCTTATTTCCATCTGCCCTTACTCTAATTCTCCCCTCCTAATAAAGAAAAAAATCCCTTTGGGTCTTGTTGAAATAAATATTTATTCTTGAAATCTCAAATAAAAAGAGCTGCTAACTTTAAAATGTCAATCTAAAGGTTTCTAAAGATCGCAGCTGAGGTTAAGAGATGTGATCCTTCCCCTCTGTGCAGTATTGGTGAAGCACATCTGGAGTGCTGTATCCAGTCCTGGGCTCACCAGTACAAGAGCAACATGGCAACACTGGAGGATGTCAAGCAAAGAGCCAGAAAGATGATTAAGGGACTGCATAGGAGACAAGACTGCAAGAGTCACCCCTGAGAAGAGGCTCAGGGAGGTCTTGTCAATATTTAAAAATACCTGACAGAGAGCAGTAAACAAGATGGAATCAGACTTTTCTAACTGGTGCCCATGACAGGACAGCAGAAATACAGGAAATTCCACTTAATGTAAGAAAAAAACTTATTTGTTTTAATATTTTTTTTTTTTACTGTAATAGGTTTCAAGCACAGGGGCTGTCCAGTGTGTTTGTGGAATCTCCATCCTCTGAGATACTCAAAACCTGACTCAACATGGTCCTCAGGAATCAGTTCTAGTACATCCTGCTTTGGAAAGGCAGTTGGACTAGACCATGCTCAGAGACCTGTCCTAATCCCAGTGATTCAGAGAACAAAAACTTAATTCACATTTTTGAGCCCAGAACCTCCATCAAAGTGCAGGTCTCTAGCCAGGATCATAACTCATCATACACAGCCTCATTCTGCTATGCCCTTCTGCAACTGAACTAACAGGTGAGACTGGTGCCTGGCCAGGCATGAAAAAGCTGAATCACCAACATTTTCTAACATGAGATGAATCAAAATTATAAAATTGCTAATAATTCCAGTTTGGTTTACTACCTACAGAGAAAAAAAAAATATCAATTTTTAATTTTTATCACGTCCTAAATTTCTCTGTGTTCTAGGAGGACATACATCTTCTTCCCTTTTTTCTTATGCATTTTGTTATTCAGAAAGCAGTGGTGAAAGAGGTTTAGTCCCTAAAGTACTGTAATCTTTCCTTGGAGAGACACTCAGCCCTATTTGGAGTCAAAGTCAAGTGGTTTAACTGTAGTTTCACAGACTACAGAAAAGAAAGAGCTTTGTGAAGTCTCAAGGATCATTACAAGTTTCCAGGGTTAACAGTGTGACATGTATCTCTTTGGTCTGTTGTGGCTTAATTGAAACCATGGGACAAGACAGATATCCAAGAATGGAATCTGTATATACCATCAGGTCTCATGCCTGATAAAGTACTAGTGCTTTCATACAAAATCATAGAGGTGTATGGAAATGTCACTTTGCCACAATCAACCTTGACTTAGAGCGGCCTGCATACCTCCTTCTTTAAAAGGTGTCTAGCCAGCACCTGTACATCCCAAAAAGACAAAAAGCTTTTTGTCCTTTTGCCTTGAAGATGAAACTCCACAGTGCATTACTCCTTTCCTCCAGTAGCTCAGAGCTTAGCCCAGAAAATGTATCCAGATAATCAAGGGGAATAAGAAGATACCACTTAAATGTAACTGAAATCAATCAGGCTTGGATGTGTAAAACACTGTTGTGACAGAAATTACAAACCCTCACATTTTACTGTGGCATCTAAATTTAGCCTTTGTCCTCTTGTGAATTCAGTAAGGAAAATAACACTACAGAAGTACAGATTACTCCTACTGCTTTATTGTAGTAATATGTGACACTGTTGCATCCACACTATTCTTCCCAGATGTACTCATGAGCATGTTTATAAATGTTGGTTTAGGAGTAACTTTTCAAATATTTAAGCAGATGGAGCATCTGCTTCTATCAAGTCTATAACGAGGGTGGGGTGTTAATAAAGACTTCATTATTGGCACAGCAAATGTGAGAAAGATTACTGTTGTTTGTAAAAGCAGTAAATACTGTGAGAGGTGCAGTCTGCATATGGAAGGTGAAACCTTTCCAGAGGTCTCTGCCTCTCTCATCATTAGGCTGTGTTAGCAGCGTAGCAAAACAGGAGCTCTCTGTTAAAGAGACAGGAGCAAGGCAGGGTAAAGTGCTGGAAGAAAAGCCACATGGCAGTAATCATGGTGAATAACTCTAGCTGTAGAATTTCATTAAATGAAATTAACTTTACAGTCACAATAAAATTGGAAATGGTAAAGGTTATGTTCTTTCTGGAGAGAAAAACCTAGTTGTTTCAAGTTTAGACAGAATCACATAGGCATTTGAAAGTGTCTGCAAATGTACTATTAAGTCCTGAAGTGCAGCTACAATGAACCATGAAAGAGGAGTAAAAATCTACATATAGGTGTAATGTAAGGTGTAATTGTATTAAAATTACATGAGATCTATGAACCTACCTGTGGGTGTGCATGTGCACAGCTGCAAGTCCCAGGAGGGGAAGCTTCAAGGACAATCAGTCTTTATTGCTAGGAAATGTGACATGTATTAGTTTACTACTCCTCTTACATTGTTAGCTTGCAATTTGCTTTGCCACTGTTGCCCTCTGCTGCATTAAATGTAATGATTGCAATGAGAATATTGACAACACTTCTCTTGCCTCCTTGTAGCCCCCACAACTGCGCTATCTTATGTGAACAGCTATTTAATCGCAATGCTCTCTCTCCTCACATAGAGTTGTATTCAGCATATTTTTAGAATTCCTAATAAAAAATTTCCACCCTCAAGGGCTTAGACATCTAAATTGGGACAACAGTGGTTTCTGGAGTCCACCCTCAGCCCTGTTATGTTGTTCAGAAAAATAGCATGAGATCATTGTTCTCAAAATACGTAAGACACAGTAGGGCCATTTGGTGTTAGCTTGAATATTTACCAAATGTTGTTCTTAATATTAGTATGATTTGCATAGCAATAACATTTAGTTTTGAGTGACTTCTTTCCTCAGAACAATCTTCTGTTTACAACTGAAAGATGCATACAAAGGAAATGGAGGCTCTGTTCATGAGGAGAGAAGAAAGGGGAGCGTTTGCCAGCCAGAATTCTTATTTATAAACACTATGATTTCCACATTTAAAACAATGAATAAACTCACTGAGGTTGTAGAAGCATTTGACTTACTTGTAATCCTGGTGGCATTCCCTACAGGGAAGTTCCTCAAAACAAAGGACTGAGTGTCTCCAAGAGCTTCACAATATAGTGTATGTACATATATATGTATGAATATATGCATAATTTTTTATATGCATACATGTGAAACCTGACAACAATAAAAAAATATCTTACAAGTTGATGACAGCATGCTGTCTGGGAGTGATTGTTCTGTTATTGAATTTGACCTTGCTCAACTGCTACTTGAACCCCTAGGATTCCTGGCACCGGTTTTATTTTTTCCCTGCTAGTATGTGATTACCCTTTTCCTAACCTAATACAATAAAATGACATATTTTTTTTAATGCATAATTACAAATTTTCTAGGCAATGCCTTAACATCATAATTAGCTTTATGGTACTAATCTAGAAACTGCTAATGGGTGTTGATGGGAAATATCACTTTCCAGATTTCAGCTGTAGGATCCAGAGCTCCAGGCTGTATTTCTTCCTATGATAGGCTTCCTTTTGTGCTGAACAAACTTTTTTGTGATTTTGGATGTTGGGTTTTTTTGTTAGTGAAGTCCAGCACCATATTTTGATTAACAACTACATACAGACTAAAAGTATTTATTTAAAGCAGATTTACATACAGTTTAGATTTATTCTTCACAGAATTTAACAGCATACCTCTGGAATCAAAAGAATATCTATACCTTGTGTCTAAATTAACAATGTTTTCAGAATCATCCTACAGTTCAAGATATTAAGCTATTCAACCTGAGTGCATGACCGTATCAGCAAACACCTGCAAGAATAATATTTTATTTTCAAAACAGCAATTGTTGGGACTTAAGTGGGGTAAAAAAAAGGCTGATTCCCAGTAAAACAGCAGAAGAAAAGTTCATTGTAGAAGATATTTAATTCAGACTTTATCTAAATTTTTACTCCAGAGAATGGTATTTTATTAACTGTGATGCTGCAAACATTCTTTTAAATCTTGAAAACTCTATACTTTTACCACATTTTAATCATGTTTTCAAAAGCATTTTTTTCTTAAATTGGTCTTCTACATTGAAAAGCTCAAAAAAGAACACATCAAAAATGTTCTAAGAAATTTTACAAGCAGCTAAAACTACTCCTGAAATGGAAACACAGATCTTTAGCTCTTTAGCAATACATACCCACAGAATACACATGAAGTACTTCAGCTGATATGTTGTCCCAGTGACAATAGTCCAGCACTAATTTTGCTTTCATATTTCTCCCTCATATTACTCAAAATGAACAACATTCAAGAGAACATATACAAATACTTAACAATCTCCTCACCCCTGCTTTCCTTACCTTATTTTTGCTTTTTCCATATGCCCTCTCAAATGATTTCTTCCCTCACTCTAAATCCACATAATGTACATTCTTATATTGCCACTCCCATCTCCTTTTTATCTCCAAATGTCTTAACAGTGGAACCCCTTTAAAAATTTTTTTCATTGTTTTAATTGTTTCAGCCTTCTTCTGGTCTACTATTTTTCCTTGAATATCAACCACTCTTCTTGAAGATTTGGTTAAAAATTCTTTAGGTCAGAAATTATGTCTTATATTATGATTATAGCTATAACAAGGTAGTTTCATATTGATATAGTGTTTGTACACTACCAAAATAAAATTAATCAATCAATCAACAACATTTTATGGTACTATTTTTAAACCTCGTTATGCCATAGAATTGCTGCTACACTTTCCCCCCCCCCCCCCCCCCCCCCCCCCCCCGGTTCACTTACGGCTTCTGAATCAACATTTGCTTTATATCCAAAGCCTGAGACTGGAATTTAGATATTTCATATCCTGTATGGGGACAGCTTTTTTGATTATTCATCTGATAAAACTGTCTTAGTACACTCTTACTATTGACCTTTCATGTTGCCATAAATAGCATTGTTCTGTGTTTAATTATTATTAAGCAAGGGATTGTTGACTGGTCTCCTCCTCCTCGTTTCCGAACAAGCAACCACAGAGAGGTAATCTTTTCTCAGGCAATCAGTTTTATTTTCCTCAAATAGATTAAACAGAAGTACTATGGAACAGTAAGGCTGGAAAGATTGCTGAGAGTCATGGCCAAGTATAAAATTGTATATGAAGCAAAAATGAGGATAAGCTAAAAAATATTTTAAGGATAAGTAAAGGAAACACCAAAGGGACACATCAAATAGAAAGTTCTCATATTCACCCAATCAAGCCAAAATCTGCATGTGAGGACAGTGATACCGTAGGGAGAATGACATCATGTCACTACACTACACCAGCAGATTTCTGATTTTTTTCATTCTTTTTGTACTTGTATGCTCTCAGGTAGATTTCACATACAAATCTATGTGTTTCGGTGGAAACTGAGGGGAGTATGTATTGGAGAATACATACCATATGCTTAAACCACAGTGGAAAACCAGTAAGATTAGGAAGCCTCTAGTCACAGGAAACAAGAATAGCTTTAAGGAGATAAGTTGACTTTGGGTTAAGAAAGTTCTTTCTTCATTGTAAAAGCAAGTGACATTTTCTGTCTGAAAATGGATATTCTTTCTTTAATTCCTATTACTATGAATTTGTGGATGAGCACCATGTTGATAGGGAATCATAAACCAGGCAGGTGTTCATGGTGACTTTCAGTTCTATTCTAAAGTTTTGTCCACAGATTGTCAGCATCAGTGATGCCCATGAAAGAATAACTGTCTTAGAAACCATGAGGATCATCAGAAGTCCCAAATAGTACATAAATTAATTACATCTTATTATAAATAAGCTCTTCATTGCCTTTTTTTTAATGTGTGTCTATAAAATAGAATATGAATGTATGTAAGATCTGTGACCACCCCTGGGACATGCAGCCATGCAGTGACCCTAATTATCAGTAAGACAAACACAATGTAAGGCAATGGTGAAGAAGATGGAAGATATGTTATCTAGCAACTCTGTTACCCAGTCTTGTCAGAAGACAATCACAGAATCACAGAACCCTTCTGAGACACTGTTCTCCAAGAGTTCTCTTCAAGTGTCTCCTTACTTCCAGTCACCACAGTAATGATGGCAATTAAGGAACATAGAAAATAAACAGAAAATTTAAAGCAAAAGTCACTATCACAAGTCCACTCATCTGGCTTTGATATCTGATTGCTGAGCAACATGTTCATTCATATCATTGAGCTTGATTAAATATGGTTTGTCTCTTTGTTGGAGGTGATATAAAGATTTCTCAGTCTGTGCTCAAGAGACAGCCAAACTTTGAAAAACACACAATAAACCAGCAGGCTTCACCTGAAATCCAATTTATTTTATACTCTCTGACAATTTCTATAACCAAGTGCTAGAGGTTTGGTCCATCTTACTTCCTTATTTCATGCTCTGCAACTCAATTATACTGCTATATAGGGAGATTATAATTATAGCACTTGAGAAGCCCTTTGTATTTCCAAAGCTCTATTTAAAAGCTAATTACTAAAAAGTGATATAGCTTGACCCCTCTGGCTGTATATATCCTGGCAGGGATACACACAAGGGACAATTCTGTGAGGTTAGCAGTCTGTCCTGAACTGTGCCACAGATTTCCTAAATGAGCCTTGTGAGACAAGGTAGGTACAAATTTTGCTCATCTTAGTCACACTCAGTCTAAACAAATAACTTACAATTACTTCATTAGGATTTCACTAGTCCCATTTTCTAACACTACCTGTGAAAAGCCTTAATGAGGGATCCTTATTGAGAACAGAGTAAAAGAGCAATAATAAATAGACAAACTGAAAGAACAAAAAAAATTGTCATTGGACATGAATATATTTTTTACTTTAAATGAATAGTGAACAGAGTGAAAATCTATTTGTCAAGACTTTTCAGCCTGAAAGTATTTCCTTTAGTCCTTCCATAGTCATTAACTGTGGAAAATTGTCTGCATGGATATTATCTTCTTGTACCACAAAAAAAAAAAAAAAAAAAAAAGACACATAATAATTAAGGTACAGATAGAGAAGATTTAGCTGCATGGTCGGACCTCTTGGTCAATGTTTGCAAGCCACATAAAGCACACAGTAAGCGATTTACCTATTATGTGTTTCTGTAAGTCAAACCAATGAGTAATTGGCCCTCATTACTCTAAAGAAAACATAGTATCTATATGTATTCTCAAAATCACTTTGATGTTTAAACTATCATCAGAACTCCTTTCTCTTACCATATGCTAAGTGCCTTAGAGCATTTCTAATGTTGTCTGAGGAAAGTCTACAAAATTCTGGGACCCCTTGATTCACATTAAAAATAGGATGTTTTGAGGAGAAACAGCGTATTGTCAGTTATGCCCATGGATAAACCTTCTTGTAGGTGGGATATAAAAGTAAAATTTCTAACATGACTGGCAAGTCTATCTTGTGTGATAAAATTTTTAATAAATTTATCTATGGATTCTTTAATTTTGAGAAGTTTAAAGCTCACTTGATCAGTCTAAAGTTTCTTATTTATGTTAAGATATTCTCCAATGCAAGATCCTTTGTTGCATTTTCAGTTGTTCTTCTGGAAACTGTATGAAAAATTTGCCATATAAGTGTGATTATTATACATCTCTTTATGATTATTATTCTTCTGTTATGAAGGAATAATAGGTTAACTCAGAACTGGAAGATTTTGCATTTCTGGACAAAGTCAGAAAATGGCTTTAGGTAACACCCGTTATCAAAATGTACAGTGATAATAAAGCTTTCAGACCTTGCACATTGTATTTCTGAATATACCTTCATACACACAGAAAAGGATGTGAAGAAAAGATCAGAAAAGACAACTTCTGAAAAACTCAGCTCCTAAAATATTGGGATGGTACTATCTCCAGACAAAAGCAGAATGCTTTGCCATCCTGACTGTGGATGGCATCCTGACTGATAGAATAAATCAAACTGATCTGGAAAGTAATTTTAAGATATATGGAATCTTTTAGTCATTTTACCTCTTTTCTGTCCAATTTCTATGTTCTTAGAGATGAAGATGATAGATCCTGCTTTGTGCAAGCACAAAAACAATGTGTCAGGACAGTGAAGAATCATGCATGATAGGGCAGGTTTTCCAGTCCGTTCTTGCTAGCCCAGTTCTCTCTGCAAGATGGCTCGCCCTTCTGACGTGTCCACCTCACCACCCAGTTTGGTATCATCAGCAAACTTACTGATGCTTCTTTCAATCCCATCATTTAGATCATTTATGAAGATGTTGAACATGGATCAACATAACCATGTTAGCCAGTTTCCTACCCATCTTGCAGATCACCCATCCAGTCTGTATCTTGCCAATTTGTCTAGGAGAAGTTTTATACTTCTAGGAGAAATATTTAAATTCTATAAATCTCATCTTTCTTGCATACTGGGTATTAGGCAGTATACATATATAGTATAATATATATAGCCAAGGTTAATGTGTGCACTCATAACTAAAGCGAACTTGAAAAGCTAATTGTTATTTGAAGCTGTCATTAAGATTTGCCCCAGTTTTCCAAGTGAGATAGTGCATATATTTTTTTTCTCCCTGGAGAATTTTTTCAAATGCAGGGAAGGCACACACATATCTTAGTTTGCCATATGCTTTAATGTTCTCTGAAATTAGTTTGGAACAAAAACTGGTTAGAAAACACAATTTTTAGTTTGTCTGCAGAGTAATATCCCCGCTTGTAATGAACACAATCTAATCTTTCCAATCAGTTTACACTCTGTTGCTCAGTATGACACATATGGTAAACTGATGTAGCCTTAAATAAATACCAGTAGTAATAATAAGGGAGAAAGATCCATAGGAGAAGAGACACATTATAGCATGGTTCTGTCTTAGTGTTAATTTGAGATGCTGATTCAGCATTAGGCACTAGTGTAAATAAACCATGTGACTAACCAGTAAGAGAAACCAGACTTTGGTGTAATGGCAACTGAATATTACAGAGATGAAGTGAAAACCAAGTTCACATCCAGAACCAAAGTGAATATAAAGTCATAGCAAAGTCTCTTAAGTAGTAATGATGTTGTTAATTAAAGCCTTAGAAAAAATTGTACAGATCGTTTCAGTTCCTGAGAAGCTGAAGTTTGGAATCGTCATTTCTTCCATACTGCACTGCAGTTTAGACAAAATAGAACACGTATGATGCAGAGGTGAGTACTGTTGTGTAATGACTTTAGCACAATTTGGACTCTAGTCACATAAGTGTCCTTACACAACTTGTTATTTTCTTATTCCTAGATGTTCAATAAATTATGTGTTAGAATGCTTTAGAAATGCAAGATTATATTTGATGATACACTGCTCAAAATACAAATTTTCCCATAAGAAATGAGTTTATAAAGATGCTTTGATGACACAGCTCTATGCCAAACACTTGGACTGAGGTTTCTGAATTTGCACTTGAGAAAAAATATTGTTGGAGATTTGTTTACAGATCATTGGTAAGCTTAAAGTGTGCATTAAAATCAGCATGACTTGGAGTAGTACTTTGGAGTTTCCCCTACACAAGAAGTTAGACATATTAGAAATATAATTAATAATAAACCAGAAAACTTGGAAGTCCTTCAAAACAGTTAATTTAAACTTCCATTGTCTGACAAATTAGCCATAAAAACTTTCAAAAGAAAAATCACTTGAAGGCATTCATGTCTAGAAAATTCATTGCTCTGGTCTTCTGTGAGTAGTACTATGTAATATTACCCAGGTTTTATTCTTGATTTTTAAATTCCGTTGCGTGTCCTACATACATAGATGTCCAATGAAATTTCTAAATATAGATAAAAAGCACAATGATGTTCAAATTCATAAGAATTCTTGGACATAGATGTTCTCCAAACAAAATTCAGTTCCACTACCCCAATCCAATCTTGGTATGATAGCTATAAAATGCAACTTCTCAGAAATGTTATTTTGTGCTCCAACTAAGCAGTTAAACCATAAAGGAAAATAGCCACATGACTAGAAATGAAAAATATATGAGAGCCTAAATATACTAGGTACACCTAAAACTTACCAAATTAAACATTCCCCCCCCCCCCCCCCCCCCCCCCCCCCCCCCCCCCCCACCCATCCCCCCCCCCCCCCCCCCCCCCCCCCCCCCCCNNCCAAAATAAAAAAACCCCCCCCCCCCCCCCCCTCTTTGGTCTAGTAATTTAAATACAAGATCCTCTGGATCCTGATTAGGTTCTGCAACAAGAAATAATTATGTGATAATAAGCTCTAAAGAACACCAATATTTTTGGATAGCCACAAGTACACGTACACTACTATTGAACCATATATTAAGTTAAATAAACACCTTAATTTAAGTATGTTATTCAAACATATTGAACTTGTCACATATTTTAATGTGTTCCAAAATTACACATTGACAAAGCATAATTGCATGTGGAAGCTGTCCTGAGGGAATTTTCTATGTTGAGAAAGATGAAAAATTTTACCACAAGAACTTTCTCTAGGTTGAGAAAGATGAAAAATTTTACCACAAGAAATGGTTATATCTCCTTCTCTTGGGTTTGTTGTTTTTTGGGGGTTTTTTTGAACAAGCAGGGCTGTTACTTAGCAAAATTGTTTAGCAGTGAAACAGCTAGTGTAATTTAAACTATTGTTCTGTTTTTGTGGGAATATATTATTGAGTGAAAATGCAGCTGTTCAAACTGCTGCAGAACAACTATTTTAAGCTAATGCTAGACCTTGAAAAACAATTCTACTGAAGTTTCTACTTGTCAATCAATACTGGTCATTTTGATAGAAAAAAAAAATAAAATTCTGGGGTGAATTCTAACCCAGAACAGGAGGTGTTGTATATTTTTCCAGTTGTAGCTATTTATGTTTTGACATTTGATTAAACATCATATTGATACAAATCCATGGCAAACAGACAGTTAAGAAAGCAAAAAGTTGCTTTCTATATAAATATGCAAAGAATTAAAGACCAAGACATATAGAGAAAGTAATTTGAAAGCTTTCATTAATAAATTTTTCACAACCATTTCTAATTAGTATTTCATTAGTGTAAAACAAGAAACTCAAAGTTCTAGAAAATTATCTAATGTTCTACTTTGCAATTTTGTTACTCTTTCCATGAAAGATACAAAAGGCATACTCTGAAATTCTCTTGCAAAGGGATGAAAAGTAAATAAAGTTATTTGAAAAAAGAACTAAATTGGAAATGGGTTTTCAAAAGTTCCTTACAGCCAGTCTGTGAAGTCAACATTGTGATTCCCTATTTGCAAATAGGAAGAAAAAAGGAGAGGAGAGGAGGGGAGAGGAGAGGAGAGGAAGAGGGAAAGGGAGGGGAGAGGAGAGGAATTTTGGAATAGAGTGGATCTCCATCTTAAGGAAAATTCCTTTGCCTGGAATATTCTCCTGTTCTCCAAGATATGTCAAAAATGTTAGAGAGTGGCTTAGCAATAACATCCGCCAGTTCTCTCAGCACTCATGGGTGCGTTCCATCAGGGCCCATGGACTTATGGATGTCTAATATGGCCAAGTGGTCTCTAACCCAGTCCTCCCCAACAGAGGGGAGGTGTGACAAGATAGGTAAGTTTTAGGTGGCTAGCATCAGATGTGATAAATTCTACTCAATAATTAATCACTTCCCACAGTGAGACTTCTTCCATATTAAGCATTAAATCCTATGAATAGTATTCCAAACCCATTTACATTGTTTCCAGGCTTTATGCTTAATTAAATGAATGACATTATATTTATTGCAAACCAACTAGAAGCCATTATGTTTTGCATCTGGGGACAAATTCTAAAATTCCCATAACTCGTCTCTTCCAGAGGAGGATCCATCTGTTTCTTGATAGCCAGAGTCTTTCTAAAACTCCTAAGGCTATATCTGAGATAGGGATACCATACATCTTGATTTTCCATGACACTCTGTCTTTTACAGCTGTAAGTTTTACCATTCAGGATTTTAGACACTTCTATTATTTGTCCAGGAATTCTGGGCGTATAGCTGCTCAGTAACAGCTAACGATTTCCTTCTGAAAAATCCTAGTTTGAAATATGGCAGCCCTAATTAGAGGAAAGCCATCTGTTGTTGCTGTACTGCTTAGATTTGAACATAGCTAAATATATTTATCTGGACAGCTGCAACTTTGCAATGGGTGCACTAATCAATAGGTTTTGGCTGCAATTTTTGCAACAGCAACAGTTAAATTTACATTTTCTTTCTCAGCTGCAGCTACACCAACAAGAGAATGAAAAGAGAGGAACAGCAAGGAAGCAGAGCATCCAGGGGTGCTGTTTCACAAGGATCTTTGTCACTTCATGTTTCAGTGTATGAGTCTCAGGGAAAAGGGTCTGATTAATGGCTACAGACTTCATGATGACTATGGGAACAGCAAACTGCACTGCTGTGCAAGGCTCCTCTGATTTACTGAGCCAGCTCAATGCTGTGAGAATTCATTGTCCATTCACTACAATGTGAATGTTGCCATACTGAGTCTTCCAACTATAGTTTGACGCTGGCACTCACTGCCCAATTTGGCAGAGGCAGATCAGTTGTTGCTGTTGTTACAGTGGAAATGAATAAACCTATTAAAAATGTTCTGTTGCTGCAAACTAAAACTCAAAAATTCACAAATCTAGTAGCGTTTTGCCACATGGGAGTGGAGTTATCTAATGGCATTGGCAAAACTTCAAGGACCCACATTTTTCAGTGCAAGGCTTGAATTTATAACTGGAAACAGTCTTGCTGGAAGAAAACCCCTGATAATGTACACCAGGAGAATAAATGTCTATGGTATTTCTTTAGGAGCACTAAATTATTTTCCTTTTTTGCAGAAAAAAAATAATTTTCTACCACAGGAAACAACACAGATATTGGTAATGGAACATGTATTCAGAAAAAATTTCTAACCTGGCTTCCCTATGGTTTGTGAATTCTGATAGTGGATTACAGGATAGAACAAGTGCCTAAATATTTTTAAGTTGACAGTAGAATAACCACTTCTCCTCTGTTCCTTTTATTTATACCTGTTATATCTGAGAAATTGTCAAGTTCCTGAGAACCTTATCAATAAAAAAAGGAAGGCTAGGGACAATGTGGTCCCACTAATGAATGAGGTGGGTGCCTTGGTGGTGGAAGACACAGAGAAGGAGGAGTTGCTGAATGCCTTCTTTGCTTCAGTCTTACTGCCAAAGCTCCCTCTCAGGTGTCCCAGACCCTGGAGACAAGGGAGAGGGTCTGGAGAGAAGAAGACCTCCCCTCTGTTGGGGAGGACTGGGTTAGAGACCACTTGGACATATTAGACATCCATAAGTCCACGACCCTGATGGAACGCACCCATGAGTGCTGAGAGAACTGGTGGATGTTATTGCTAAGCCACTCTCTAACATTTTTGACATATCTTGGAGAACAGGAGAAGTGCCTGAGGACTGGAGGAAGGTAAATATCACACCAGTCGACAAAAATGGCAAGAAGGATGACCCAGGGAACTACAGGCCAATTAGTCTCACCTCTGTCCTGGGGAAAATAATGGAGTGACTCGTGCTGGACATCATCTCCAAGCACATTGAAGATCAAGAAGTTATTGATTTTGGCCAACACAGATTTACCAAAGGTAAATCATGCTTGACCAATCAAATAGCCTTCTATGATGTTGAAACTGCTTGGTTAGATGAAGGGAGAGCAGCAGGTGTCATCTACTTTGACTTCAGCAAGGCTTTTGACACTGTCTCCCATGCAATCCTCATTAGAAAATTAAGGAAGTGGGGGGTAGGTGAGGGGGCAGTGGATTGAGTCTTAGTTGTGTGACAAGACTCAGAGTGTTCTAATTGATGGAGTGGGGTCAAGTTGGAGGCCTGTAACCAGTGGTGTCCCTCAGGAGTCAATATTAGGGCGAGTCCTGTTCAACATATTCATAAATGACCTGGGCGAGGGGACAGAATGTATCCTCAGCAAGTTTGCTGATGATACCAAATTAGGAGGGCTGGCTGACACTCCAGAGGGCTGCGCTGCCATCCAGCACAACCTGAACAGGCTGGAGAGCTGGGCAGAGAAGAACCTAATGAGGTTCAACAAGGACAAATGTAGGGTCTTGCACCTGGGGAGGAAGAACCCCAGGCACCAATACAGGTTAGGGATGGATCTTCTGGGAAGCACTACTGAGGAGAAGGATCTGGGAGTCCTGGTAGATAGCAGACTTTCCATGCACCACCAATGTGCCTTTGTTGACAAGAAGACCAATGGAATCCTGGGCTGCATGGAAAGTGTGGCTAGTAGGTCGAGGGAGGTCTCTACTCTACACTGGTGAGGCCACTACTGGAATACTGCATCCAGTTCTGGGCCCCCCAGTTCAAGAGGGACGGGGTACTACTGACGACAGTCCAGCATAGGGCAATGAAGATGATTAAGGGATTGGAGCACCTCCCTTATGAGGAAAGGCTCAAGGAGCTGGGATTTTTTAGCCTGGACAAGCAAAGGCTGAGGGGAGACCGTATTGAAATTTATAAGTATCTAAAGGGTGGATTAAAGGATGCTGAAGCCAGACTCTTTTCAGTGGTGTCCAGCGATAGGCAACAGGCTCAAGCTGGAACATAGGAAGTTCCATTCAAATATGACGAAAAACTTCTTTACAGCGAGGGTGACAGAGCACTGGAACAGGCTGCCTACCCTTCTCTGGAGATCTTCAGGGCCCACCTGATGATGTACTCTGTGCATTCCTGCTTTAGCAGGGGAGTTGGACTAGATGATCTCTAGAGGTCCCTTCCAACTCTGACAATTCTATGATTCCATGATTCCATAAGTTATGGGACCTTCTCTTTAACCATTTCCTAGTTGTAACCTGGCTGGTCATGCATTCCACCAAAAGGAAGGATTTGGGAGGTGTGGGAGATCCTGAAGACTATAAGAATCCTTTCTTCCTCACATCTTGTCTTAAGTCCAGGTGGAGAAACATCAAGGAAGAGCTACTAATCCTTGGACCTTCAGGGAACAGGGTGAAATGTGGTGATCTTCAAATTGATGTCCTCCAGTCTTTCTACACTTATGACCATTTCGCCCTTTGCTCCATTCCAGCTCCTCCTTTTTTCTTTCCCATTCATCATCTTCCACAGTCATTTGCATATTACTTGTTTTTCTGTTGCTCCCAGGAATGGCCTGATGCCTGTCTTTAGGGGGAAAATCAACAATGTCACAGCTGTAAATAGGAGCTTTTATAAATAAAAGAAGTGTTCAAAGAAGACATGCACATGTAATTGTCTATCCACAGCTCAACCCACTCCCAATGTCGAGCTTTCTTCAGTTCAGAGAGCTTTCTGTGCTGAACGTGCATAAAAATAATTGATAACAATTTTACAGGCCAATACTGTCTCCTCATGAGCTAGTTTGAAAAGTTGGCATCCTAAAAACTATTTTTTTCAAGCAATTACAGAGTTTTAATACTATATTTTTGTCTGTTCTGAATCTGCTCACTGCATTTGATGGCCACTATGTCTTGTACTGTCAAGTATTATACAGAGATCGCTATTCACACACTTTTTTCCACTCATGGTTATTCTTCTTACATCATCCTTAGATGTTAGCATTCTCCCATGTGATCTCGTGCACTTTGAACTGAAAAAAGAGTAATTAAAAATTATTCGGGGTTTATCAGCACAGGAAAATGCATGCGGCCCAGGGAGACTGTTCTGGGTTGAGAGACACAGGACTAACTTTTCTTCTAATACTGGGGAAAATTGCACTTCTAGAAGACTCTAGTGTCTGAATTTGTGACAATATTTACTTTATAGCCAGCCAGTCTCTATGGGATTCAATGTCTTAGTGGTTTTGTGCCTTGCCAGGTGCAGGGACAAGGAGGAGCAAGGCCTGAGCATTTGACCCAGGCTGGCCAACAGGATTATTTCATACCATGAATATCACATTCAATATAAATTAGAAAAAAGTGCTGCATAGCTCTCTCTCCCTTGATGGCAGCAGTCCTGATGACTCCTTGCTCCAGTGCCAGAACCCTGAGGCCTTCCCTTCCTCCTGAAGCTGTTGTTCTCACAGTGTCTGCCATTTGCTGTCCCTGCTGGGAGTGCACAGCTTCCTGCTGATAGAATTGGTTGAGTATAATTCCTGTATCTTATTTCAGTGTCAGGATTAATACTGGTTCTTTAATATTATTGTTAATTATTTAGTCTTAGTCTATTAGATCTATTTATATTTCAACCCTTGTGTTTCTTTCTGTTCCCCAATTCCCCTTTCCAGGTGGGGAGGGGCCATCGGGTGATAGAATAATTGTCTAAATGACACTATATTGTTATGGGTTTTCTCAAACCATAAGAGAGACACAGACACAACATACATATCTCATGTCTGTGCTACTGGGCCTCAGGGTTAGAGAACAGTCCCTGGTTTTGCTTTCCTTATTTGTTTGATTCTTTAACTGGTCTTTAGGTGATTATTGAGGGATCCTGGAGCAAGGAATATTTTGGCACAGTTCTGTGTTTGATTGCTAGCATCAAAAAGTTGAGACTTGTCATTTTCAGACACAGGAAAGAAGAAGCTACAAGTGTTCAAGTAAAAAGTCTTCAGCTGGTTGCACTCCATACAGTCTTTAAATTGAGATTAGTCATTGTGGGGGTAGATGTACCTTCTAATCTATATGCTGCTAAGGAGTATATATATTTGTGTTTAAAACCCAAAATCCATGCTACTGATGTTACTGAAGTATTATGGAGATGTACAAAGAGGGGAGAAAATGCAATTTTGTATTAAATAACAAGAGATAGATCTTGTAGAAAACTAATACAGAAACTGACATCAGATTTCTTGAACAAATAGGTATGCCATACTATCTAGAGGTCTAGACACTGTGATATTCTGTTATTATTTTTCCTTGGCAGAATATGTCATATCAAGTCTACTACCATCCCTGAAATACAACCAAATATGAACCTGGCCACCTACTTCTGTCCCATACAACATAAAATTGAAGTTCATTTGCTTTTATCTTTTTTTTTTACATGCCAAAATACTTAATCTTTCTAGAGGTTATAGATCATATAATATATTTCTATGTCATTACACTGTGTTTTGTAGAGTTAGTCAATAAAAATACTTGACTATTATCAATCATTAGTTTCTCAAAGGCTCCTTTGCCTTTAAATCACTGTAACAATGTTCTCATAAAATATGGCTTACTGTTACTCTTTTATATGTGCTGTAGCTGTCACCACATTACCTTCTATCTTTGCCATCTGGAAACAGGGAGAAGAACTTATCTTCTTTGTACTGTATGGAAAATAATTACTAGTGATATTCTGTATTATAAATGAAGGAGGATTTTTACATCATAACTTGATTGCTGTCTAATTTCATAAGACAAATGTATTTAACAACAAATATTACAAGAACTTACATATGTTACTATTATGATGTTGCTTTAAATTTTAGAAATGAAATTTAAAGCAATTACATAATATTTTTAAAGCCTTAATAAATCTCTACAAAACAATAAAGTATTTTTACCACCCAGATGTGATGCACAGGATCACAACAAACTGAGGAAACAAAAAGTTGTTTGGCAAAACAGTTCCATCATGTCCTTTTTAACATGGTAATAAAAAAAAGGTAATAGGCAATAACAGTCAAATCCCAGTAGATTTGAAACCTTATTTAGCTGAGATTAGCACCTGAAATTTCAGCCATTTATCTGAATTTGGTCAATCTATTAAAATATAGTGAATATGGTAATTAAGCCCTCCAGTCTGCAGTTCAGTCAGCCTGGGAAGACTCTTAGACATGCACAGAATCTCCCTGAGAACAGTGGTGTTCCTCCCATGATCAAAGGTCTGACCACATGCATTTTACTGCAGGAAGTGTTTCCTCATAAATTATGCAGGTATCCCTGTTAACCAGAAAACCCTGAAAACAAGTTCTTTTGTGGCATTTTCTCATTGTCCTTCTAATCTCAGAATTGGAAGAAAAGCAGAATGCAGACATGAGAATGAATAATGGGAGGCAGCAGACATAACCAAACCTTGCATATATCCAAGAAGAATCAAGATGTTTGAACTGTATTGAATGTGTAAAGAATTAACTTGACTTATGACCAGAAAAAAATGGGTTTCAAAAGCCTACATGAAAAAATGACGCTGAAAAGGTATTTCATATTTGCCATTATAACATAAGGAACATAAGGGGAGGGATATCTACATATAAAATCACAATAAACTACTGTCTGGAAAATTGCAAAAATATCCTTCCCATCCCTCAATCATAATTTATTGCCATAAAAGGAAATAAGTTCCATATTTCTGCATGATAAGAACAGTGACAAATAAAAATACCTATGTTTGTGCAGAAATTCAAAATTAATCAAATTTTGATGCCTGCAGGAGAAAGAGAATCTATAATGCAGTGCAAACAATGTCAAAGAAATAGGAACAGTCATGGATCAAATTTCTTATAAAAAAAAAATTGCCCCTGGGAAATTCAGATATTTTTTCATGATGGTTTTACGTCTTTATACAGTGTAAAGAACCACTCTTCTTTGGGTATGTGATCTGTGGCAGCAAAATAAATATCTTTGCATCCCTGGTCATTATCTGGTATGGAGATTAAAAAAGAACAGCAAAGCAAACATCTGCAAGAAGACTCTCATTTAAAAGATTAACTCTAATATAAAATTACTTTATCTTGTCTTGCAACTATTTGGAAACTCATTAAATTTACAACAGTCACTTCATATGGAAATTACTTCTCTCCCCTGAAGAGACTGTTAACTGTAGTCACGTACTTCATGGTCCATGATTATATGAACTGCCCTGTTTCAGCAAAGAGCTTGAAATCTGTACAACATTAATGCAACGACAAGATCTAAGTACAGAGCTCAGAGTGTCTTTCTTGCCTTTCATTCACGTCTGCCTACAGAGAGATTGAAAATGCATGCATTGCCTTGCTAATTGAGCATTAGATTAAGTGGACTGGTGTATTTGTTGACTGGATTTTAGCAAATAAGTGGAAGAAGTAATTGCTATCATAAGCACAGCAACAAATCCGCTTACATTTTAATTTAATGTGTTTGTATGGGATCTTAATACTTAGAACAGTTACACCCTACTGTAGCTAGCTATAAATGTAAAGCATAAAGTATCCTTCTAATAGCATGTCATCAGCATTTGCATTTTAAGCTTGGAAAAAATTGTTTTGGAAAGGGTGATACATTCAGAAATATTACGGTCAATATTTTGCAAGCTGATCAAATACTGTATTTCTAAGAAGAAAACCACAATGTCATTGCTCTTTATAAAAGTTGTTTGACAAGAAGACCAGAGAATTTTATATAATTGCCGCAATGAAAGGTAGCCATATATTTAGTAAATAAAACTATCCACTCTTAAGCAGCTTTAGGAAGCAATATAAGCTAACGTTTCTGTTTCATTTTTGCCTATCATCAAAATTATTAAACACAAACAAATCCTTGAACTTGAATGTGTTTCTTCTGTCTGATTAACTTAATATCACATAATGCTTTCACTTGTAGAATAAGATTCTTAATCTAGTCGTTATAAGATGTACTCTTTTTTTGAGAAATTCACTCATTTTTTGAGAAAATATGTTGGTCCATGGGTCAGGATCTTGAAGGCACTGGCAGGACTGCAGGTCCCCAAGCAGCCTGGCTGGGCATTCCCACCTGTGAGTTAAGGAGCCCAGGGCAGGCTCAGTCTGGGATCCTATGTCCAGCCCAAGCCCTGCTGAGTCCAATAGGGCTCCCCAGATGGAACCCAGCCCTGCCTCATGGGACAACCCCACTCCTGCTGCTCCTGACACCATGTTGCACAGCTTCCCACTGTAACTGCTGTCGGATGCAAAAATTACTTAGAACTTCTCATGTTACAACAAGCTGAGCTCTGTCAAAGTACCATCTGGCAAGAATTTATGTTCTTCCATAGGGTAAATCTCACCTTGAAATACCAAGCTACTATATTAATTTCTATGGAAGTTAACTCTTCATATTATGGTCCCCAGCTACTCTGACAACTGCTCTAAAAAGCACAGATGAAGCTGGAAACAATACTGATTGCAATACAAAATTTCTAGATATAGAACTAGAAAAAAGAACGAGAAGTGCAAACTCACTTTAAGTAATAAGTGTAAAAAGTAATAGTAGGTGTGAAAAGTAAGGGAAGTGTAAGAAGTCAAATCCATAAGATGTCAAAAATAACCCACTAATGTTAATAGTTTTAAGCATCTCTTCCTTGAATACTTTCTATAGGGAGATTATTTTTCTTTTTCATTGCAGGTGTCTGATCTTCCTTGACATGATGGTTGCAGTTGCCATTTTCATTTTGTCCCAATTTTCTAGTTCCCATATTGTTGTATTGAAATTGTATTAAAAAATGTGACCTTAACTGTCCTAGATTGCTTTAAGTTGCCAAGGAGGAAGGGTGAGTTTTATAGCTGTTGCTACTTTTAACATCTACTTAAACGTAATTATGAAAGTGGCAGAATTTGCAGACTGTGATTGCCATGCTTCATGCAAGAACCAGTTAGTCACACTATATAGGTAATGTACATCTCTGGTAGCATTTTGTTCCTTCTACCTAAAATGAAGATTGTCAACCAAATCATCAAGATACATGCTAATGACAATAAACTCTTGTATGCAGTCTCTGTGACACTGAGGTAAAGCATTTTACATGTGGTTTAAAAAAAGCATGACATCAAGAACCTCCTCAGACAAGATGTCAAGTTTTTGAATAAAATATGCTGTAATGTAGGTTATTATAATTGACCTCAGTTAGACTTTTAGCTAGAATCAGAATGGTTAATTCTCTTTCAAGTAGAATGCATGAAAACCTGTTGCATCACTGATTGACTTCTGAAATGTATGATTTATATCTTCTAAGACTATGTGGTTGAGTATCTGATCTTAAATTAGCCTGGCTATGACCAATGAGTGGATAGACAAAGTCAGACAAATCCGCTTTTTGTTTATAAATTACCTACTAATAAATTCTGCCCCTCTCTTTCATACATGAAACACCCATCCTCAACAATGTTTTTAATTACAAAGCACATTTGTGCTGCTCCAAGGATTGAATAGTAGTGCACTAATATATGAATTATCTCAAGATCTTGGACAATACAGTTTCTTACCTATTTTAGCTGCCTAATAAACTTCTTATTCTGTTTCTTTCCTCAAGAGGTGTTCCATACAGTGGAAGGATCACATAGTGTCAATGGATTGAAATATGTATAGTTCAACAGTACAATGCTTCTGCCTGGCAAAGTCTGGCAGAGTTGACTTGATGCTGACATGTTGCATCAGAAATCTTGTTATCTGGTAAGTAATTAGGAAAAGACAGAAGCATTGGTCATTCAATGTAGTTAATATCTACATGTACCTAAATAAGCAGCTGATTCAAGAGACTATTGTGGATGGAAACCAAATGCTGAAAAAGTATAGAGACTGACAGATGCAAATACAAACAGGAACATATGAGAAACGAATGGTGGGGAAAAGTATGTGTGTGTATAGATAGGTAGATATATATCTGCATGAACATGCTTTCATACATACACATAACTTTTGCTTTGCATGGGAGAATTCAGAATATTATAGAGGTCTACTCATTTATGCATCCTGCAACTTTATACTCTTGTAAGCTGTCTGTATTAATATACAGTGGAGTTCAGTGGTCAGAAAAAGATTGAAAATACAAGCTTACCTTCTCAACCCCTAGTTGAGAAAATACAAGCTTACTAGTTCTCAACCCCTAAAGACCTTGTACAGAGAAATCTCTTGTGTTGGATGAATACTTAAAGCAGATTGAACCACTGCTCAACATGCACTCAAACCAGACACTTACAGACTTAATTATGAGTGGCAACCCAAGCCAGAACTTCAGTGCTGGCTCACTTCACTCCTTCATCTGTGTACCCTCAGGGATTACAATTCTAATGCTTCTGTACTGAGAAAATTACATGATTAAACTAGCTTTTGTATGGAAATCAATTACTCCTCAAATTCCTAAGTTTATTTTTACATCCCAGAGCCATCTTCGAGACTTCATATTGAAATGACACATTTACAAATTATTTAATATCAATTTCATTTTTCATTTTCTTAGAAAGTGTGTTTCTACTTTTCTATTCTTGCTCCTCCATAATACCCCCAAAATAGGCACCTGGAAATTTTTACTTTACAGTTTACTTTAATGCCTCTGATAGGGCTAACATTATACTTACATTATTGGCCTATCCATATGCAGATAACAATTATTTCTCGTTCAGAAATATATCCACCTATATACCCTACTACTCATTTTACAATTATTCTTTCAGTCATACTATCTTGTACGTGTGTGCATACATGTACACATGTGTGAGTCTAGGTATATACAATTATATAATAAAACTTAGTTTCTTGCCTGGTCAGATTTTCTTATGCAGTTTCAACTTATCCTGTCTAATGAAACAACTTCTAGCAGCAGTCATGTTGACAGTAAAAGTAATAGCTTTACAAAAGCAGTAACCTGTTGCTGGACATTGCTATATTGAAAAATGGCTGCTGTGGTTTGGAGCATATCTTTTTATTGAGCGACTACACTCCATGATGGAAGATACGTGTGAGAGAAGAACATTCCTAATCGCCAAATGTTCCGATAAAGAAGACCAATTAATCTTTGTCTGTTAGAAATGAGGATAGGAATTAACTCCTATAAACTAGTGTGAAGACAAAGTTCAAAGAAAACTTAACGATATTAAAGTTTTTTGCAACTCTCGTTTCGTGCTCTGTGCAAATTACTTTGCACTCATGTCTGTTTACAACTTAATACAATTTCTGAGACCCAGTATGTCAGTAATGCTGAGAAAAGCTGAAAACTATAAATTATCCTGGCAGTGACTATTACCTAAACCTGACTGTCTAGTTGAATTTAGACTAGCTGATCTTCTTGTTATCTTTAGGGAGTTTACCTTTACCCAGACAGCTCCATGGAAAAGCCAGCTATCAAACTACTAGTGCACAAAGGATTCAGGAACACCAAGAGTTTGTAGCCTGATCTATAGCAGTTCCTAAATGCAGCCTTTTGGCAGATGACATAGGCTGATAAGAAGCTCTTGGTTCATTAATTATATGGTCTTAGACTTTATTTACTAGACTGATATAGGGTGTTTTTCTCTGGCCTTCTTAATGCCACGAACAAAACACTTTCGCTCATTTGCTGTGAGAATATTCACAGTGTTTCACAAATCATGGGTGATGATTAAACGCTGCATATTAGTGAGCTGTGAGTGAAGTCATCTAATGGGAAATTTAAGATCTCCTGCATAGCTGAGCTTGTTGTCATTTGGTTTTACCACTATCTTCAAAGAAAAATCAAAAAAGAACAAGAAATAACTCCTTTGCAATACCTCTGATAGGCTTTAGAGGGATTCTTTAGGTAACAGTATTACTGAAGGATTAAAAAGATAAACCATGAGTCTAAAACATCCATTAAAATTAGACACAGTACTATCCACAGGTGAAATTCATTTCACTTGCATGAAGTCAGTAATCAAGCTGTAGGCAAGAGAAGCCTGGAGGTCTCCAGGTGCTTCATTTTGTCCTTCCAACCCACTGCCTAAGCCACAGGATACAGAGCTTTCCCAGAGCCATAATCTCTTACCTGCAGACTAGAGACAGTAGCAGTGCATTACCCGGAGCCCTGGGACAAACAGACTTACATAAAGCTGCCTCCTTCAGCATCCCTCCCACAGTCCTCCACCTGTGTCTCTCCTGGGGATGCACAGACGTGCACACATGTGACCCTGGAAGGTCTATCATTCCCCTTCCTACCAGCAGACATTTTCAGCTGAGAGAATTATTTTCAATTGTGGGGTAATTTAGGTCTTTTTTTATAAGCTAACAAATTCTTTCAGGTGGATTAATAATGCAGAAATGTTGAGATGATGGAAACGTTACATTGTTTGAAAAATTTTATCGGTACTATGGATTTACAAACAATACTTGGGATTTTTTTTGTAAAGCCTAGGTAGCATGAACAGGGATATTAGCACTGATCAATGTCCACCAATTTTTCAACTTATGAAAAATATTTTTTTTCCAATATTTAGTTGAAAATATTTAAGTCATATTTTAAAAGCATCACCAGTTACCAAAATAACAGACTACCCACCTTTTTTCCTTCCACTACTCGAGAGTATAATTTTTGATGCAATACCACTGTTGCATTTAAGTTTTGCTTACAAATCACAGCAAAATTCAGAAGAGCCTAAAAAGAAAATCTGTGTCATGTGGTAAGCCCGAGTCAGAGGTATGTCATCCACTCTGGGTCTCAATTTAGTTTAAAAAGGCTTAGCAACTGTCAATTTGAAGAAACAGGTTTGGAATAACAATGACCATCTCATCCTGTTTATTGATTTTAGCCAGTTTATTATGTTTTATCCAGTGTGCTGAAATTCAGGGCCTCCCGGTAGCTTTAACACAAGGGGATGGATTTAGAACAGACTTTTTTCTGACTAACTAATAACGCAAAAAATGTTCAATAGCAGTTTAGCAGTTGGTTCTCCTTATTAGAAACACCATCAACCATGAAGCTATAAAATAAAGATAAAAATATCAATGTTGTCTTTAGAAATAAGGTTTCTCTTCAGTACAAAACTGGAGGAAGGAGATGGTCTTAGGGTTGACCTGAGTTTCTGTCCTGTTTTGCAACATCTTTGAACTGTCAATCTAGAAAAATCCAAGATTTTCACTTAAATATCATGATGAATTAGTTTCTTATTATTCTGTTGTGTTTGTATTACTTGTTTAATTCAATTTTATTTTGTGCCATCAGACATCTTAATTTTTTCCTGGGTTCCACGTACATCTTCATTCACGCATTGATGTCTTGTCATTTCCCCAACACCTTATATAATGGGAGAGTGGAATAGAAATTACATTATTTATTTTTACCAGAAAGACTGAACTTTTCTGGGCAGTTTGATTTACCAGCAGAAGAGGTGTGAAGGGATGTCTGTTGGACTGGCAGCTTTGAGAACTAACTGACAAAGTTACAGTGACAGAAGAGAAGGTCTCTGGGAACAAGGAGCCAAACAGCAGGAAATGCAAAACCAAGTGAACAATAGTAAAGATTTCAATAGATTCCCAAGTCAGGACTGAAGGTGGAAAAAAAAGAAACACAGAAGTTCATGTCTGCCAAAGAGGCATCTATGCGAAATTGACAGTATAATATCAGCTGAATGAAGCAGTTATGTATTTGTCATTTAGGATTTATGTTGTATTGTGTCCTATATATCAACTTGGGCTCGAGAGCAGCTGCTATGACATAAATCACCACCAAATGTTTGCATAAAAACTAGGAGGTATTTTTTTCTTTTTCTTTTTCTTTTCATTTTATTTTTGGTGGGGGTTGAGGAAGAGAAAGTGGATGGGATTTTAAAAAATTAAAAGAAAAAAAGAATCGGTCTTTAATGTTTTAGATCATTCTCAGCCTTCAAAGGAGAAGCATTTGCAAAGTTTTATATGTCATCTAGCCTTTTGAAAACAGGAAGTAACAACTTTACAAATTCTGTTCTGAAACTGCCAGGGAAGAGCATATGCAATTGTTAATGGATTATCTTTTTTGAGGGTAGTGCCTATGACATAAGAGATGACAATATTTGCTGAATGCTCCAGAATAACAGCAAGGAAAGAAAGCTGTTGCTGCTACCATTGCTACCTAAATAGCTGACCATATAGCAGTTTTTATACGTTCACTCAGGCTCTGACTCTTTCCTTTTGTTGTTGTTGATTTTGTTGTCATTGATTTTATTGTCCTTGGTTCTGTTTTGGTTTCTGTCCTTTTGCTGTTGCTGTTTGTTGCAGAGGAGTTTGGAGCTCAGAAACACCTGTGCCCTACAAATCTGTTCCATATATCCCACAAACTTTTTATCTGATATAAACTTGGTAAAAATGCTAGCTCCTAGTTTACTGCTATCATTTGTTGCTGTGCTGAGTTAGAAGTACTTTGACAAAACATATGGCCTCAAAGCTAGTTGAAGCTGATGAGAATTTCCATCTGGATTTAATGTGCCTTGTGTTTAATTCACCCAGTGCTAAATGAAAGTCAAATAGTGTGAGCCAGTCATTGGTGTCCCTAGGTGGTCAATGAACACAGATAAGCATTTTCCTTCTGTTTATCTTTTTCCACTGACTCTAGAAGACGATTTAATTTCTAGGCAATAAGTTACATGAGATGAAGCTCGTGCTTTGTAGGTCCATTTATGAAGACCACTGTTTAGAAAACTGCCTGTATGAAGGTCTGCAAGAGCCTGTAAGTAGGCGGGGACAAAATGTATCAGGAATGAAATTTTCCATTTCTCTTGCTCTGTACATGAAATGTTGGTCTATAGCTTGTATTCCTGTTTGTACTTATTAAAAGAGTAAAACTTTGTTAAGGAAGAAGAGATATGTCAGAGTGAAATGGTAAAGCTGTTAATGCATGATTTTACAAATTGCACCATTCTATGTATGTTCCATAAAATCCCAATAATTATTTGTACTCGACCTATCAGTAAACATCAAAGTGAAGTTATAAATACATCTTCACATGATTTGAAACATAGCTGTTTTACTCAACTGTGGGAAAATTAAACAAGAGTTTGTAAGTATTTAATTACAAATAAAAGGGTTTGTGCTGTAGATATTTTTTCTCTAGACTCATGTAGATTTTCACCTAGACCCCTTTAGACTTTCTCGCTATCCTGAACTTTAAAAGAGAGTAAAGCTAAAATAAAGGTTAACTCTGACCACAGTAGTTGTAAGCTTTTGGGAATGAGTTAGAACTGAGATCCACCTTGTCCAACAGTGGAAGCCTTAGTCCTATAACAAGATTGCAGGTTGCACATAGGGATTTAACAGAGATTTGAATGGATACATATAAGATAGTTTTGACTAATCTGTTCTAGTACAACATACATTCATTTATGTTTGGGCAATAGAGTTGTTTTTTTCAAATCTCAATGCCTCTTCCTGGAACCTCATGATGGTGTTTCCCCCATGTGTATCTTTTCCTTTTTTCCCCTTTCTACACTTCTGTACTCCTCTTGTTTAAACATGAGCTTCATTTTAACCTTAAAATGTTTGAGGATTAGGGCAGAGACAGTTCTCATTTTCCTCTCTTGTCTCATTCAGTCCTCTTGCTGTCAGTGGGCAGCTGTGGCAATGAATAGCACCCAGACTGCCGAGTCCTCTCCCAGGCATGTGCAGCTGATTTTGTGGCTTGAGATCTGTAGTTTATTCTCTGGTCTTGGCATGAATGGCCCTGAAGAGTAGAACTACTCTGACAGCAGAACTGCATTTAGTTGACAGAAGATGTTCAGCACTTCAGCTCCTTTATATGGCTATTACTGAACAACGTCTCTTAAACTGAGCTGTAATGTTCCTCTTCTTGAAGGGTGTTATAATAAAAAAGCAAATTGCAACAAATGTTCACAAAAACAAATGCTTCTTCTGGGCAGCAATGGCAGTGGGCAGAAGAACTCCTTATGTCAAGTTGAGCTAAGATTGCATTCAGCAGCTGGCTTCATAAAACATGTATAAAATATGTAGTACAAACAAAGGAAGACTCACAGGACTCCACAAGTTCCACCACAGGAGTCCAGCATTGCTTAGCAGAAACAGGTTATTTAGATATTGTTTCTACTGCAGGGAGAAGAACAAAGGAAAAGCCAGTCTTCATTTCCTGCACCACATCTATTAAACATTAAGCATTTGTTTTTCAGTTGCAGGAGTAGTAGCAGACAGCAGAACTCTCTATAGATCTGATCTTCACCCAGTAAAAAGGTTTTTTAAGAATTGAGTTATATAATATACTGTATTTACTTTTTGATTAAAAGAATAAATTTTAATCTATTGAGATACAGTATTAATCTTTCTTATTACTTTGTTCCACTGAAAAAGATATTAAAATAGCTAGAAATCTTTTCAGCAATATAAATGACCCTTTTTGAGAATTTTGTCACAGATAAACTGTGAAATCAGTCATTTTTTGCTTTAATCATTCCTCCACTTTGCCAACAGTGATTAATACATCACCCTAATTATCCATGTCCCAATAGTTTCATATCAGTTACAGAAGATCCATGGTTTCAAGAAAAAATGTGATGGTGAAATAGTCACAATTTAGCTTTATTAACAGAAAGTGAGAGGTTTTTTTCTTTGATGTGGATGTATGACAGAGGGAGAGAGTTATCTGGATCTGAAAGCTGAAAGAATGTATTCTAAAACATGAAGGAAGAGCCAATTTAGGAGGCAATATTTTCAAATCTATAGGTTTGTTTCACAGAGATACTTTTCTCTGTCACCAAGGGATTCTACCTGAAAGTTAAAGTAGATACATAATAAAAACAAAGTGTTAAAGAGGATATTTATACAAAATTTAAGAGTCTAATATGAGGAAAAATTAACCATGTGCATGAGAAATGGTAAAGCTACTTGTCTCCAAGTGTTTTACTGCTGTCCATGACCAGCTGAATCTCTCCCTTTGCAAAGCCAAATGCCTCAGCCCTCATCTGAGTCTATCTGGAAAGCCTTAGGCTATCCAAGAAATTCATACAGAAATGACAGGTATAATACAGAATTAATGTACACCGTTTTGGAGTAGCAGCTGAAAGCCAGACCAGGACAGTGCAGAGCACCTGATATCCCATCCACCACAGAGAAGCAATGCCCAATTGGTTTGCATAATATTGTCACCATAATCAGAAGTAGTGAGACTGCTTCTTTCACAGAAGGAATTTTGGACTTCAGTTGCCTTTGATTAGAAGGAATTTGAATCTATAGCTTCAAAAGTCCTAATATCTGCCTATCAATTCAATTCCTGGACAGACAAAATGGAAACCTGTGTCATATGTCCTATTGAAGTTTTGCTGCTGATGAATCAGGAATATGAGAGTTACAGATTTAGAAGGATCACTGTTGAGAAAACAGGATTGTATCTAAATGATACTTGGTAAGAGGTAAATTGATAAATTTATTTATTTCAGGTGAAGTAATCATGAAATTATTACAGAGCAAATCAGGAATAATCATAATCAAATTACTTTTGTTTAAGTATAAACAAATATTAAATATACTCAAGGCTGTTTAAAACCTTGAATCCCAGCTTCAAAAGGGCAAGAACACAAAAGAAAAGACAATAAAAATTAGATTCTTGTTATACCTTTTAAAAAGAACTCTTGTATCTGTAGATCAGTTGCAATGATATTACAATAAAAATGAACATAGGGATCACTCAAACAAGGGATTCTAGTGAGCAGCTACAGATAAGGAAGGACAACATCTTTATCAGCTAAGATATTTGGCTTTATCTTATTATGAAATTCTATTGGTTTATGTAATTTATTTTTCTCTGTCTGCGGTGAAGCTGAGCAGAGCAGATGCAGAGGGAGAACATGGAAAGGGACAGGGGGTAGAGAATGCAAAGAATATTAGATTCTGCATAGATGGAAATACAATATCTTCTTTATATACAAAGGTATTACTAGAGGAGAAAAGTGTCTCATCATATCAAAAAACAAACATGCAAGCAAAACTTTTGAGTTCCTTAGGGATATCAGCTGTTAATTCCCATGGACTGTGAATCAAGAGTTTTAGGAAATTATTGCTATTTCATGTGGCTAAAAAAGTTGGTGGGCATCCAAGTAGAAATACCTGGCTGATGCCCCACGGGTCAGATGTGTGTGTGACATAGAGAGAGAGAAAGCATTCTGAAGAGTTTGCAGGCTAGTTGACATGCCAAAATATGTGCCCAAATATGTGCCCAAATAAAAGGAAATTATTCCCAGGGTAATTTCTGATGCAGTAGAACCACTTTCAGCGCCTATGAGGAGGTACACTAAAGGAGTATACACAGATGTGTTTTTTGTATTGTTGGGAGACATTGAGAGCTGATACTGCTTTTGGGTATGGTATCTGAAATAAATTGCAGAAGGAGTCAGAAGCAAGCATGCCTCCTGCAAGAAGTAAGAGATAATTCTTCATAAGAGGAATGTTCAAACATGATGGAAGAAGAAGAATTGTAAAGTCTCTCACGCAGACTCCAAGTTACATTAGCACACACAGAGATCCATTATGGTATGTCTCCTATTTCCTCAGGACCTCATTATATTATAACCTTCATCTCACTCTCTGCTCCAATAATCAGGCCTGGCCATGAGAACAAAAGCATTATATTCGGTTATGGTTGGTGTACCCTGACATGGCTGCAGAATTCAGACAGTTGGACACAGAGTCCTGTCACTAACAATCATTTTCACATTCTGTATTACTGTTATTATCTTAAGGAGATTTGTACTCATGGATGCAAGTGATACCTCTTCCAGCAGAAAGCATTGCATTTTCATAGTACTTTACCTTCACTTCTGATCACTGATCAGAGAAACTAGAAGAAATTTAAGTACTTTATGTGTATCTTGAAGCTGTTATTTGTAGCAGCCCAATGAAGCATTTGATTTCAGTATAATGAACTCAAAGGACTGATTTTAGTGTGTAAGACTCTAAGTCAGGCAGCAACACGAGCTGCCTGTGAACTCAGTGCACTGCAATATGGATACAAAGTGCTTTATAAAGATCAGCTTTGCTGGTAAAGAAAAATGGGTCTAAATAAAGAACCCTACTGAAAAAATGGTGAAAACTTTCAAGACAGACAATATTTTCACTGAAAACAGAAAAAGACATAATACAAAAGAAGGAACAGGTATATAAAGAACCTGCTACTCAGAACTTGATTTTTATAGCTGTACTAGATGTGCTAAACTCTGTAAGGAAGCAGAAAAGCTATGCAAAGATGACTTTGATGCAGAGGGTAGAAAGAGTTAAAGTGACTGATTGCAGCAAGCCCATGGGGAGCTATTTCAAAAGTGAGCACAAATGGAATACACCCTGCTGCAGTTTTTTCTGTGATTGTGTCTCTAATGTATTAAATTTCAATAGCTCCTCTTATACACAGCTTGTAGAATGAGACAGGAACATTTTCTCTCTTCTTACTCAAATTCTTTGGAAATCCTATTTCATTTTTCCACCTACGCTTTAAAAAAAGTAATATAAAGCATACAAAAGTTTATTGTGCTACACTATTTTATCATTGTATTCATTTTCGTAATCTAACCTCAAGATTTGTTTAAAAAATGAGCTCTAGTGGATTTGCAATTTTGCACTATAATGTTTAGGTTAGCTCTTATTTACAGCTGGAATTGGGCTTCCATTTAAATGGAGAAGAGAGAAAAAAAATTACTAAAATAGTAAGTGCTGTCTAAGGAAATTATATTTGTTGTCTTTTGATATGTGTTTACTACTATGCTTCAAAACCAGATCTGAAAATAGCCAATGACTCAAAGTCCTTCATTATATCAAACCCCTTCATTATGTTGATAAACAATTTTTCCAGAAGAGACAGATTTTAGCCTTTCAGAATCACCTAAAAAGTGTCACAAGTCTTTATCAATGGGAAAATATTAACCTTCTAATTATCCAAGCCCATTTGTACACCATTAATCAAATTCTTAAATCTTTCCAATATGATAGGTATGTAATGGTTCTTCACAGTGAACAAAAATAAAATCAATAAAAATATTGATTTTTTTTAATGCTCTTTGACCTATTTATCTCATTTCCAAGTATTATTACATTCCAAATTTAGTTTTTACTGATATCTGCATTTGCACAGTAATTATTGTATATGAGGCTTTCACAGGAACTTACCAGTTTATACTTTTTCCAGAGAGGTAATTCTTATGTCTTTGTACTGGGTTTCTGTAAATGTAGTCACTATGAACTAGCTAGTGATTACAAAGATGTTGCTCTGAGTAATGAACAACTTTTATGATCGCCACTAAGGAAACATGGCAAGGAGGAAATGGAACCAAAATTTCTTGATATTTCTTCCTTGAACTCCAACAGGGAATTAAAAACTTTCAAGGTAGCCACCATTTATCCTTCTTGGTCTCCTTTGGTAAGGTAGTAAATACACGGCGTATATTTATTTCATCTTCACTACCCAAAATATTTTTAAAGTTCAGAGCCTTTATAGAAGATTCTCTGCTTCTATATTCTTCATAATCTTCAGATTTCTTGCTGATGTGCAGAAGAAAGTGTGTTTCCCTAAATTTACATCTGCCTGAAGACATAATCACTGTTCTTGATAATTGAAAAATGTTCTTTTATTGAGAATCACTTCAGAGGCCCCTAAAAGTTTGCTATAAATGGTGTACATAAATTAGGTAGACTGGATTCCACCAACTTACTTCTATGGACTTATATCTGTCGAAAGAATGAATGGTGGTTTAGCCAGTTATTAAGATGCTAATTATATAGTACAATATTCTTATCTATTGCAAGACTACATTGGCATGTATTCTTTTTATTTGTTCAAGATTAGTCACTAGGAATGTGATACTATCATCCATAAATGAATAAATTCCTATAATTTTAAAATCTGTAAACCAATCTATTCCCACTAAAGCCAACGCAGGAAGACACAGTATTCTAGATCCGCAATTCATTTAACTGAGAACAGTATTCTATATCCATCTTTTCTAACTTCAATAAATACAACTTAACAGCTATACTCTGCTGTTTCCATTCTTGTTAGCTCCTTTCTGTCTTGACTGTGTCTGTGAAATATCATCTTTTACAAAATTATGACTGGGACAGAACTCTAAAAAGTGTGTTTTCTGTAAGGTGAGAAACAACAAAAATATTAGGCCTGTTATTCTACTTCCTCCCCTGCCTTCTGTAATATATATAACCTGACCCCAAAAATCCCACTCACCTCTTTGTTCAGTGATCTGTCTATGTAACTGCAACACATTGCTTAATGCTCCAATGGAAAACCATAATAAATAACTCTATTTCTCAAGCACATGGGAATTTTCTCAAATCAGAGGAAGTCCCAAAGCTTACTATAAGCGATGTCTTCTGCTCCAGTGCAAAGGATATTTCTACCTTCTTTTCTGCCATATAAATGTGTAGAAATAATGAAATACTTATTTAAACAGACAAAAAGCCAAATGCTTTTCTACAGCATACAGTGCAAATATACTTAGTACAAGTGTAAGCGGTATCAGTAATTAATTGTTTGTGACCTGCTATTCAAATAATTAATTGTTCTGTGAAGCACAGAGTTCAATATCATTAAAGATATTTAAGCATCCAACATGGATCTAAATAATCTTATGAAGATCTGGACTTAAGGTTGTCACTCAGGCAGTTCATCTTAGCCAGGTTTTGTCCCACATGATTTCACTGAATTTCACTGAATTTCACTGAATTTTTTGGAGTTGGAAGGGACCATAGAGATCATCTAGTCCAACTCCCCTGCCAAAGCAGGATACCGGGACATCTACACTCAGAATAATTACCCAAGGCTTCATCTAGTTGTATGCACTGTCTGTGTAGTTTTCTACATCTGTCTAGAAACTTTCAGCACTCTGATTGACAACTCAGTGACAAAAGATAGTTACCTCCAGAAAAAAATTAATCTTGTGTCTCCTTTGAGACTAGTTGTGTTATAAGAACTCATGTTTCTCTTCACAGATCATAAAGCCATATGGCCAAATATAGTCATCGGCCTTAGACATCTTTATTCCAGCTTTGGTACCCAAAGAAGTTCAGGAAAACTGTTAGAAAACTCAGAGATTATTTGTCAGGACTATGTGAGGAACTCTATGTTGATGATGAATGTACCCTTCCACCCCCCTGGCTCTGTAAATAAATATCTAAGCCTACCAAACATCTTTTCAGAGCACTGAATTCATGCTCCTCACAGTAACTTTCTTTCCTTCATTTTATCATTGTTCATATTAGTGTTTGCCACTCCTTTTAGCTTCCTGCCACTGATTAAACTCTCATTTCAACTATCCTGTATTATTCTTCTGGTGGTTTTTATCAGTACGTAGCTCATAATTCATAGGCTCCTGGTATGCTATTTCTGACCTCAACTTGCTGTGGTTCTTGCTGTGGTTCTTACTGGTTCAATCATGGTATTCCTTCACAAGTTCATTGTTATCACCATATTTTCAGCCATAAATGTAAAAATTAGACAAAAAAGTTATAGTTTACCTGGCAGTTTCTTTTTATCTCCCCTTTTTTGTAAATAAATTTTGCACTTACAGAAGTGTCTTTTACTCTGTGTGGAGAGATAATTCTGGGTTTGAGAAGCAATTTTACACAGACATCCTGTCATCAATAAGTCAGCTTTCTACTGCTTTAACCAGCTTTTCCAGTGAGTGTGTTATAGATCCTTATATTCAAGGGTAAAAAAATTGCTAACTTTTTTTGAAAATTCACAAGGGAATGGTACCATAATATTAATTATTTTGTAAATAGGCTAAGTACCAACTTTAAAAGGTAAGACTCAGCCTTCTCCTGACCATATGGCCTCAAACCTCTCTTACACTGGTTTAAATTTCACTGTGAGAGATTCATATAATTAGCTCATTAGTTTTGTCTCTTGATTTCACTTAACAACAAACAGTTATTGAGCACGTGACTTTCTGGAGGGGTTTTCTTTATTGTAAATACTAACTTCCTTTCCTAATACTAACTTGCTGAACATGAGCCAACAATGTGCACTCACTGTCCAGAAGGCCAAACGTATCTTGGGCTGTAACAAAAGTGTGGCCAGCAGGTCAAGGGAGGTGATTCTGCCCCTCTATTCTCTGCCCTAAGTGAGACCCTACTTGGAGTACTGTGTCCAGCTTTGGAGTCCTCAGCACAGGAAAGATGGACCCGTTCTAGTGGGTCCAGAGGAGGGCCACAAAAATGATTTGTCCTGGTTTGAGGTAAAACCGAACCACTTTTGTGTTCTGTAATTTTACATTTTAGTTAGGCCTCCTCTAACTCTCTGAAATTAACAGCATATTGTGGAGCAAACTGCTCATTCTCAGGATGATAAGGCCAATGTTTGTGCTACGTGCCAAGGGATGGTATGCAGGGCGGCCTTTGCTTATAATTATTGCTATAACAACTAAGGTCAGACAATTTTCATTATTTGCCTCTTAGAGGGTCAGAAACGGAAAAGCGTAGAGGGGTCCCACCTGTGGGGA
>BJBW01005761.1:42747-124533 GCA_004320125.1 Scolopax mira
CAGAGCTGGAATCCAGTTCCCATCCGTTGCTGAGTCCAGTCTGGGACTTCCCCAGTGCCTGCCAGTGACAGGACTGTCATCCTGGGAGCTTGATACGGTTTTGTATATATTGTATCCATTTCATTATTTTCTTCTTTTTATTTTAATTTTAATTCTTCATTAAAGTAGTTTAGTTCATTCTAAACCTCTGTATCTCNNTCTGTATCTCCTTATCTCTTCCTCTCCTCTCATTTGGGGTGGGGGGGAAGGGCCATCTGTTGGTCCGGTTGCAGTAATTTCAGCTGAAACCACGACATGATTGAAGGGATGGAGCATGTCTCCTACAAGGAGAGACTGAGAGGGTTGGAGTTGTTCAGACTGGAGAAGAGAAGGCTCCAGGGAGACCTTATTGTGGCTTTTCAGTATTTAAAGGGGGCCTACAGAAAAGACAGGGACAAACTTTTTAGCAGGGCTACTTGCAACAGAAAAAGGGGTAATGGCTTTAAACTAAAAGAAAGAAGGTTTAGACCTGTTCCAACAAATCCATGTCCTTCCTGTGCTGAGGACTCACAAGCTGGACACAGTACTCCAGGTAGGGCCTCACAAGAGTGATATGTCTATGCACATCTTATTTTTATTCAGAGACTGTGCTTTTGGTTTATGTCTATATCATGCTTAGTGTATAAATGGTCATCACAGTCATCAAGATTATAAATCTTTTACAACAGCTATGGTTAGCCATTGATGTAGGATGTGAGGCATTATTAGGCATAGTTCATTATATACTGTCAGAAAACAGTTTATTATGTTGCTTAAAATGCAGAAACCTACAGATCTCAGTAGGACACCAAAAAGTTTTATTCAGAATAGAAATTACACCATCTGGGTATTGATGCTGTTATTCTTCTGATAACATCTACTATAATCCTCTAAGATGCATTTTTCAGTATGAAACCATGAATTCTTATAGATTTTTGTGTGAGGCTTTTTCAGATTATACACTAGATTCAAATTAAATCCATTAATTATTTCTGTTCTTCAGAAGTTAAAAACAAGCCCTCTGTCACTTGTTGATGTTCAGATTTTCAATGAGCAATGTTCATATGATAAATGTGTGCTAACATTTTACTTATATTTATTTGCAACTGTGTGATGCAACAAGACTCCCATTTTCTAATTCTAGTCTACTTTTAAAAAGTTCTATATTTGAGCCTGTGAAAATACAGTTATCAAAATCCACTTTACTTCCTTTCAACTTCAATGTTGCCTTTCAACTAATGTGTCCTTCATTGTCCTACAAGGAGGTATAATTTGATTAGGTGGTAATGTTGTGTCCAACTGCATTGGTTTGAGCTAATCAAATACTTCAAGAATTTCTTGCCATTTGCCTTCCTTCCAAAAGGAAGATCATTTGGTCTTTGTAATGAATACATTGAGTTTGAAAAAGTTTTCCAAACAAGTGTTCCCAGATGGCTGACTGTACTGTTTAAAAGTAGTCAAAACAGTTGAAGCCATCATTCAATAAAAAGACAAGATATTTTCCTTTTGGATCTGTATTTGCATGCATAATTGGGCCTCCCATGCATTCTCATGTGTTGTGAAGAATGTTGTGCAGCCCAGTCATTAGAAAGTGAAATCACAAGGCTTGTTCACTAACAGGTTATGAAATCAATGTTGCTTTTCATGCTCTAACATGTTCTAGGCAATCCTGCTTCAGCAGGGAAATTGGACTAGATGATCTCTATGGTCCCTTCCAAATTTAAAAAAATTCAGTGAAATTCAGTGGAATTTGGGCAAAGAACAGTGCAGAAGTAACTACAGTTTTTTTCTTCCAAAATCTATTTCTCTGGATGAAGATGCCCTGAGATGTATAAATGCTTTGAAATTAGTCATGTGATCTAAACATGAGAATCTAGAGTCTTTTGACACCAGTTTAGTTCTCCAAGGTTATCTGGTGTGCCCAACACTACTACTCTAAAAGGGTATAGATTATCTGTGTTGTATCTTCCAGCTGCAGACTAACATCCTGGTTACCCAAAGATGTCCCAGATGCCATTAGCTGCATATGTGTACACTGCGTCCATCTCACAGAGATTTAGGTGTTTAGCATAAGTTCTTTATGCGTGCAGTGGACAGATCTCCAAGAGGGGGAATTAATATTATTTTAAGAATGGTACCTAAGATTAATGTCTCTCTAGAGTTTTCTCTCTCTCTGACTATAAAGGAAGCCTAGACAACTATTTTAAACAGACACTTTAGTGATATGCAGTCATGGCGGAGATTATTGTGACTAGTCCAAAATTAGATGACCATGGAATATATATTGGAATCTGCAAAGCTCTTAAGTGTTTGAATGACATTTCTGAAACTGACAACTGTTTGCATGTGCTTTCATCCCTGGGCAAAATATTGAATTGCCTTCTTTCTTGAAAATTAGGCAGTTTTCAATAACAAAATAAATATTCTTTTTTTTTTAAAATGCCTATTTTCATACCAATATATGTTGCTAAAGCTGATTTTCAAACAAGTCCTTTTATACATTCTGAAGTCAGTCATATGGAGCCATCCAGAAAATTGGCAAACATCAATTTCTTTATGATGCTTCTTATTTAGTATAAGCGAAGTAGGATTGTATTCAGTACATCTTAGTCTAATTTGAGACTTATAATAAATATAAGTTCTTCAGTGAGTTCATTGCAAGCCTTGTTTTACAAAGCTATTCTAAAAGATAAAAAGAATTGTTATGAGTTAGGTTAGCATGCTATTGTGTCATAAATATAAAATAAATCTTTCAATTTAACTATCATTTTCAGAACTACCACTCCTACTACGTTAATGAAATCCCTGTTAGAATGTGGAAGGGAATGGTGGGACTATTTAATTGAAGAAGATTTATTTGTACTTCATTCAAAGTAGACAGCAAAAATTTAGACCATCATTTTTGCTTGTGACAATAAACACTTTAACTGGAGGCAGAGGTCCTGAAATTCCGTGAATCATAGCTTTAAGAAAAGAAAACTCTACAAAATAAAATGTTGGAAATCAGTTAGAAGGTGTAAGTGAACACAAGTGACAAAACAAACCATTTATGAGGTTGCACCAGTGTTGGAAGGGACCTTTCAGATCATCAAGTCCAACCATTAACCTAACACTACTGAGTTACCACTAAATTACATGTTCAGGGAAGGGCACAAAAGCTGGTGAGGTGTCTATGAGAAGCAGCTATGAGGAGCAGGTGAAGGAACTGGGCTAGTTTAGCCTGGAGAAAAGGAGGCTGAAGGGAGACCTTTTCACTCACTACAACTCACTGAAAAGAGGTTGTAGTGAGGTGGGTGTTTGTCTCTTCTCCCACATAACAATCAATAGGACAAGAGGCAATGGCCTCAAGTTGCACCAGGGAAGGTTCAGATTGGATATTAGGAAAAATTTTTACACTAGAAGTGTTATTAAACCTGGAATGGGTTTAATAACGTGCCTAGGGACGTGGTTGAGTCACCATCCCTGGAGGTTTTCAAAAGACGGGTTGACATTGTGCTTGGAGACATAGTTTAGTAATGTGGTGGGTTCTTTTGTATGGTTTTCTTTTGGGTTTTGTTTTTGTTTTTTGGTTTTTTTTGTTGGTTTTTTTTTTGTGTTTTCTTGTTTTTAAGAGTTAGTTAGGTGGTTGGACCAGATAATCTTAAAGGTCCCCTCCAACCTAGATGAGTCTGTGATTCTATGATTCTATCCCTCAAGCAGATCAAATCTCACACCCAACTTGGTGTCATCTGAAACCTTCTGAGCATGCACTTGATCCCCTTGTCCAGGCAGATGACAAAGATATTACAGTGAACTGGCTCCCATACTGAGCCCTGGGGAATACTACGTGCTACTGGCCATCAACTGGATTTAATGCCATTCACCACCACTCTTGGGACCCAGCCATCCAGCCAGTTCTTAATCCAGCAAAGCATACACCTATCCAAGCCATGAGAAGACAATTGGGAAAGGAAAGCAACCATTGGAAAGAAAAAGTAGCAAAACAGATGGAAGTCATTTGAACTATTACATAGTAGCTACATTAACCTCTGAAATGGGCAACATCTGTTCTTACCTGTCAATGGGGAGAAATAGACACTGAAAGGATGTGACTCACCTTACTTATTTTGGATGTCTACCTTAGGATGATGTGAAGTGTTACACAGAATAATCTATTTAACTCCATTGACTATAAAAGAAGATAAGGATGACTACTTTAAACCTTTAAAGACACCTTCCCTACAGGAAGTTAACAGCTAAAATTATCCATGAAATAGAAGTCTTGACTGCATTTCTCAAATGTCCTTACTTTGAAGGGAAAAAAAAGCATGCAAGAAGAAAAAGTTCTTAACAAAGATTCCTAAATAATATCTTTTTGTTTATATTATTAAGAATACAGAGGGGGCAATGAAGTGGTTTCACTTCAATTATTAAAGTCAGTGGCTTTTTGAAAGATTAATTTGCATCCTAAAATTTCTGCAATAGTTTATACTAAATATTAAGGACCTTACATCCAGATTAAGTGTATGATAAAGGAAAAAGTTGTATTAAAGCTGATAAGCCAACAGTGATTTAACTTGAACTGTAATTGGTATTTTCAGGAAATAAGGATATAAAGAGCAATAAAACATATACAGGAAATACAGAGATTTTCAAGTTCACTCATATTAATGCCTGAATGTGGAGTGTAAGGAGGAACAAGGTCTTAGTTTGCAAGGCATTTGGAATAATGTGTTGGTTATTAAATATATCCAAGTTTGTGACACAGAAGTTAGAAAACCAGACAAAAAAAATCACGAAACAATCTTCCATCAAACAGTATATTTCCATGCTGATTGAATTTATTTATCTTTAATTATTTTTTTTCAATAATTTTATTTATTTATTTAATAATTAAATAAATCATCCTTATACTCTTCATCAGTGGAGGGCTAGGGGATTTTTCATTGGAATTTAATTATTTATTTAACCTGGCATCCATAGCCAGGTCTGTTGATGCAATATGCCTGCAAATGACTGTGGAGCAGCCCAACATGCAACAGATTTGGGCTTTTTATCCTATCCTATCTAATACCATGCTCAGCTACCTGCAACTGACATCTCTGTTCCCTTGTGTTGTTGCATAAGTGAGCAAGTGAGCAAACAATATGTGTTCTCATAGTGTTTGATTTGCATATTCTGTTCACATAGAACCCAATTCACTTTGCTTGTACTAAGGCTTTTGCTTTTGTCCCTCACAGCATCCTTCTGGACAACTTGTTCAACTGTGGGATGAACGGGTTCAAGGTGCACTGAAAGAAGGATTGATTGAAGGGCAGAGCTCAAAGGGATGTAGTGAATGGGGGTACATATGGCTGGCAAATGGTCACCAGTGATGCTCCTCAGGGCTGTATCCTAGAGCCTGATCTGTTCAATATTTTTATTAATGTCCTGAATACAGAAGTTGAATGCACTATTAGCAAGTTTGCTGATGATACCAAACTGAGAAGGGCACGGGGCCTTGCAGAGGGATCTAGACAGATTGGAGCATTAGGAAAACAACAACGGCATGGAATTTAACAAGTTCAAATCCCAGGTTTTGCACCTAGGTTTTTGCACAGGCAAAAACATAAATTGGGAGAGAAGTGGTTGGAGAGCAGCCCTGAAGAAAGGGATCTGGATGTGCTAGTCAACAGCAGGAGGAGTGTCTTATTTACAACACCTTTGGAAAAACCTTCATTGTGTTCACAAGTGGCTAAGTGGTCCATTGTTTCAATAACATTTTTATGGTAGAAGCTTAAAATAGCATTCTTTTTTTTTTTTTAAGATATCAGAGATCTACAGGACCACTTAATTACACTTCAGTAAGGAATCAGCATATTGTTTTCCCTGCAAAAATGGCTCTTAGCTTGTCCATCTTTTTTTTTTATTTCCCTTTTCTGAATGTTGCTATTCCATCCAGCGACTAGGGACATCAGGGATGTTTGCTATAATTCCAGAATCTTTTATTAACAGATGTGCTGGATTCTCTTATTCAATGGAAACTGTTTAGAAGTCTTCTATACCAGGTTGTGGTCAAGGGCTCAATGTCCAGTTGGCAGCCACTGACAAGTGGTGTTCCTCAGGGGTCCATACTGGGACCAGTGCTGTTCAACATCTTTATTGGAGACATAGACAGTGGGATAGGGTGCACCCTCAGCACCCTATCTGAGTGGTATGGTCAAGACACTGGAGGGAAAGGATGCCATCCAGAGGGACCTGAGAGATGGGCTTGTGCAAATCGCATGAAGTTAAAGCAAGCCAAGTGCAGTGCCCTGCACCTGGGATGTGGCAATCCCAGACGCAAATACAGGTTTGGCGGAAAATGGCTAGAAAGCAGCCCTGAGGAGGAGGACTTGGGGGTGTTGGTGGATGAGAAGCTTAACATGAGCCAGCAATGTGCACTGGCAGCCCAGAAAGCCAAAGCATCCTGGGCTGCATCAAGAGAAGTGTGGCCAGCAGGTGACAGAAGATGATTCTGCCCCTCTACTCTGTGCTCCTTAGACCCCACCTGTGTGTACAGCTGTACTGCGTCCAGCTTTGGAGTCCTCAATGCAGGAAGGAGATGGATCTGTTGGAACAGGTCCAGCGGAGGGCCACGAAGACAATCAGAGGGATGGAGCAACTCTCCTATGAAGACAGGCTGAGAGAGCTGGGGTTGTTCAGCCTGGAGATGAGAAGGCTCCAGGGAGACCTTGTAACAGCCTTTCAATATCTGAAGGGAGCCTATAGGAGAGCCGGAGAGGGACTCTTTGTCAGGAAATGTAGTGACAGGACAAGGGGTAATCATTTTAAATTGGAAAAGGGGATATTTAGATTAGATACTAGAAAGCAATTCTTTCCTGTGAGGGTGGTGAGACACTGGAACATTTTGCCCAGGGAAGTCATGGATGCCCCATCCCTGGAGGTGTTCCAGGCCAGGCTGGATGGGGCTTTGAGAAACCTGGTTTAGAGGTAGGTGTCCCTGCTCCTGGCATCGGGGTTGGAACTCGATGGTCTTTAAGGTCCCTTCCAACCCAAACCATTCTATGATTCTATGATTGACATCTTGATTAACTCCTAGTAATGTTAAGAAGTTTATTCCTGTTCTATTGGAATCAACAAGCAAGTCTGTGGAATGTCTATGAGATTTAATATTTCTAACATTAAAATAACCCACAGTAATTTAGAAATTATTTAGAAAAATACAGAGAAATATGCTGCATGATAAACTGGTTACCTTCATCTGGAAAAAATGAAAATGAACAAGTCTAAGACTAAAGGAAATTAAAGAAAAAACAGTGCAGGTATTAAGTAAGATGCAAGCTAAAGATCATTATTTTTGTTAGATCAAGCTTTAATCAGGCTTATAATTGTTTTTGGATACTAAACATATGGGTCAGTAGGAGACATAAAAATAGATTAGAGTAATTCATTCTACTGAATTGAGAATGTAATGCGTTGTGGTTTTATATTAACATTAAAGAAAGGAGTAGGAAATAAAATGTCATTAAGATTAATGTTGAATTATGAGATGTGAAAGTTTTGATGTAGATCTGCAAAAGGATCCTGGGCATTTAAATACCACCCAAATATCTAGCACCCATTTAAAAATGTTACGTTGTGGTGTTTTCCTCCATTTGCCTAAAGAATCCAAAGTCAGATCAGGGCAAAAGGGTAGTTAATATATTCTATCACTGAATGTTTGCTTTTCACTTGATAAGTTTCATCTTCTTACAGATGTGCTTAATACGGAAAAAGACTAATTTGAGGATGAAAAGCAGAGCGAACAAACATCTTCCTTTGGTGAAGAGACTCAAGGCACATATCCCAAATGAAGTGACATCATACTTAGTAACACTGAGAACCATAGAGAGTTCGGTGATTTAGATGTCCTACTGTCTTCACATTTCTCAGCTGGCTAATGTATGGGTGTGTTCATCCACCATATTGTGGATTGTTTCTTTTTTCAAATGTATCCAACATTTAGATACTTAACCATTTTCATACATTAGATGGGGAGCCTGGGTACCATTTTCAGCCACATGGACTCCATTTTAAAAATCAAACTCCGAAAAGATGAAGCTTTCATTATAGAAGATGACAATGATGAGGATGAAGAAGATGAAGACAAAGATAACAAAGATGGTGAAGAAGATGAGAATGAAGATAATGATGATGATTAAGAAGACAATGATGATGATTATGAAGACAATAAAGATGACGACGAGGAATAGGGCAAAGAAGATGGTAAGAGGAGGATGATGAAGATAACAACCATGACAAAGAAGAAGACGAAAACTAAGAAGACAACAATGAAGAAGAAAAAGAAGACAAGAAAACAGCAACAAAGAAGAGAAAGAAGAGGACAATGACAACAACTTCAATAGAATTGACCTGTATTGGCCATCAAAGGTTGCTGGATGGTTCTGTACAGCTCAATACCAAATAAACCTTACTTTTTAGGATGTAAATGAGTAATAAAACAATTAGTTCTGGATTTTGAAATACTTTAGACAGAATTAAAAATTTTGAAAGTGTCTGTTTTAAAATGTAATGTGTCTGAACATGTTTTTAACAACATGTAAGATAAGTTAGTGTCAGTGTATCAAACTCCTGAACTACGGATAAAAACTTCAATTCATGAAGGGAGGTAAAAGCAAATACTGCACCTAACATAGAGGTGTCTTTCAGTGATTTAAATTAACTGTGTTTATCTGACTGAATTATAATCATACAGGTCTGGTTTAGTCATACAGGCCCAGTTCCTTAAGATATTGGAGACAATGAGGGTAATTACAAACTGTGAGAGGCAATAGGACCTTATCTGCCAGACAGAAAATATGTTTATATATTGCCAAGTAGAAAAATTACGTCTATCCTAGACAGAAATGGAAAATACACTCTAAGTGCTATATAAAGGGATACCCCTAATCTCAAGAAATCAGCAGTTTCAGTATAAAGGAGGTAACCTTTCCTATTTGAAAGGACACACCCTAAAACTTTTCAAATGTGTAAATCTCATTATAATATCTCACTAATTATTACTGACATGACTAAGTGTTATAGAACTGACTTCTGATGTAAGCATGTTTTTTTTAAAACCCATTGAAGCTTGGTTCTTGTCACCTATGGATACTGAATGAGGTCTTTAGTGAGTACTGCTCACATAAGAATAATCTAAAAATAGGTAGGGAATAAATGTTAAGAATAAGAATATAAAGCATATACAGTAGTATACCACCTATTTGCTTTATATTCTAACTGATCTGATATTTCACAATAGCTGTCAAGGAAGAACAAGAATAGAGGTGATTAAACAGTAATGACTTTGATATAATACTGCAGAGAAAAATTTGTTGTTAAGATTAACTATTATATCTATTTCCCAGATAAAGGATTACTAACATAAACAGAAAACCTCATCACAGTTTTTAAATATTAATAGGCCATTGCAAACAAGTATAGTAAAGACACATTTAGGTAGAAAGTGATCACAGAAATCAACAACATATATTATGGATTCAATTTTATCCACACCTCCTATAATTCTCGCTGTTTCTGAAGTATGTCTGCACTTCACTTTAATATAGCAACCACTTATATCCAGGAATCATTTCTCTGTGAATTGTCCAATGGGAAAATAAAGCTATAATTATGTGTCATAAAGTTATCCATTGAACACTTTATAATGACAAGAGGTGTTCACTATATTACAGACAAGCCTAAATGCCCTGTACCGGGTATTTCTAACAGTACAGCATCTTAAATATGCTTAGACGCATAAATATATTCTCTCAATTGAACTGTATTTGTGTCATACTGTTAAAATCCAGGGAAAGATGAAAAAATATTTAGCTTTTGGGCCTTTAAACTACTAAGTAGGCAGCACACAATCTTTTTCCACATGGAAGATAAAGCATGTAAGTTTGTCAGTTTTGTAAATTCTGCAAATCAATTAATGTTTTTGAATAAGCATAAACTCTAACAAATTTTTAGAAATTATTTTTTCCAGGACTGCATTAGCAAGAGTATTAATACACGTACCAAGTTTTATTTAAAAGCCTTTTCCAAGTGAAGAATATAATTAACGATAACATAATTATCATAGATATTTTCTAGCAAGCCAAATATTTCATAACATGAAAAAGAGCTGTGTTCAAAAGCATAGAGAAAAAATTACAAAAACAATGCAAGCAAACAACACTGTAAATGTACCTTTGCAGTCAGACTAGAGCTAGAGAAATATGAAGAAAGATATTTCAGAATGTTACTATAAGATGTGATAAAAGGATCTAAAAGGCATGGCAAATAATACAGTTATGTAGGGAGACAAGCAATCTATGACATGCATGTAGGACTGAGATAGTTGAGGAAAACTGCTAGATGGTACTAGAATAATAGATTACTGTATCAATTTATTTTTATGTGCCTTAGAAAGCAAACATAAGCTACAAACATGAAAGAAACACAGAAGTTATGGTACAGCATCAAGAGATATATTATTCTTCTAAAGAGATTCCTTATGTTTATAATTTCCTTGGAAGAAATATTTGTCAGTGACTGTTTCAGTGCAAAATGAGAATCACAATAGAGTGTAGACTCTCAAGGATTTACTAACCAGAAGGAAAGCTTGTCTTACTCCCTGCACAAATGCCTAGCTCTATGTCTGTTAGATATATTTCCCATCATGTGAAAATTATTCTCTAAAGAGGGAGATTTTAATTAAAATTTTAATTTTCAAAATTTGCTACCTAATTCTTGACTTGATAAACTTTTTATATTGTATTATTATTGTATTATTCTCTTCTTTTTTCCTTTTTTTATTTCTTTTCCATAGGAAGCTCTCAGATCACAATAAATATTTTTAAGCAATTATTCTAGCTGGACTTTTTACCCTGGAAGTTTCCACTGACTGAAAGTAATAATCACAACATGATTAAAATCGGGAGTGATTCTAAATAATCTGTTCTACTCATGCCTGAGCAGGAGAAAGCAAATCTATTCTCTATGTGAGAATTTTATCCAGCTGTGCAGAAAGAGTCATATGCAGACAGGTTATAAATAACGTGTGAAGTCCACTCAAGTCCCAAAGAGCGAACTCTTTTCTTCTTTTTTGCAGTAGTAAAAATTAAAGAAGACCCAGTCTTCTGCCACCATGGATGAAAGCCATCCAGTTCAGTGAAATCCTGTTTGGCAAAGGAAGTAGTAAATCAACAGTAGTTGGAATAGCTTCACTAGTTTCTGATACCTCTTCACCTTTTAGGTACCATTTGGAGACCCTTAGTTGCCTCAGAAATACAAAATGTTTTGGTGCTCAAATTATACTTAAAGCAGTCTGCTCTTTTCCTAATAAAGGGGGACAACATGTTTGCACCTGATAACCTCAGAAGAAAGAAATAAATTGCTCACTCAAAGTTCCAGAACTCAACAAAAATTTCAACACTGCATTTTGGAAACTTGTCTGCCTAAGACTAGGTCAATATCAAAAAATGTGTTATGCATAAGTGAAATAGCTTTACATTTTCCCCCTTTGTTTCTGTTGTGGAAAAGAAGGTGGGTGGAGAACAGTTGGAGCTCACAGAACATATGTTGTTTCTTGCTATGTAGTGCAGCAGGAAACGTTAATTAAGAAACGCAAAAAAAAATGTTAGCAACATTATCTAAAGTTCTGCTGTTCAGCTTGTTCATATTATATTCTCATCCTACACCAGGCAAAAAGTTTCAACATGTTCTATTCAGGCTGCTAGAAATCTCCCACTCGCATAAAAAGAGCAATTTTGTCATCTTACCACCCCGAGGCTGAACCTTCACCAAAGCTTGGACAATGAGACACTAGGGGCTAAAGCAGACAAAGAGTCATGGCACTTTCAGAAATGTTTGGTATATTATGTTGACCCTAAAGTATGATCTATACCACTGGCTGCAGATGAGATAGTTTGTGGCCTGCCTGTGAGACCAGCTGCAGGGCTGGCAAAGAGGGAGCTGTGGGGCTGTGGTGGTCCAGCCCACTGCCTCCTTGCCTCCCCTTTATACACTGAGTTTGCCCAAGATGCAAAACTCTCTGCTTCTCATTTTTTCTTGCCATCTTAGTTTTTTTCAGGACAGGGTTGTAGCCCAGTCAAATGGAGGCACTGGGAATGACAACTAGTAGTGGGCAGGAGTGGGGGCAGTCCTCAGTCATTCTGCTCTGATGGCCCCCAGAAGATTCTCTGGTTAAGCTTCAATTCAGTTTATAAGGCTGTTTATAAGCTGTAGCAGGGCTTGACGATGTAGCTTTGCTAACATTTTTCCCAGCAGTACTGCTAATTAGACACCCTCCCCTTCCTGGCATTTCCTGCTTTTTCCCCTTTCTTCAGTTGTCACATCAGGTGTGCTGGTACAAGCAGTCTGTACAGCTCTGCACGCAACAGACCATGGTTAAAAATAGTCCCCAAACTCCTGGGGTTTTCAGTCCAGTGTTACAGGATGAAGTTATATGAATGTCAGACTTTGACGGTCCTCCCATTGTCGCAGTCTGCTACTTTTCATTTCTAAGAGAAAGTTTAGGTCATCTGTTTTACAGTCTAGCTCCAAAGAACTGCTGCTCTGTACTCTTCAGGCCAATTTGTGAGCTTCAGCAATAGGGCAAGAGCTAACAATAAGGAGTGAGGGAAGACTAGGGTGGTTTACACCAGCCTGGTGTCAAAGACAATGTAGTGTAGAACATTCCTGTCCTACGACAGTTTAGACTAATATAAATAATGGAGAACTTAAGTAGCCAAGGTAAAGATCCACATTCTATCAGTTTCATTGCAGAGCAGTTCATCTCTGGTGAGGGGGATTGAAGTTAAACACTAAGAACACAGTATCCTAAACTTATAAACAAGCTTTTCCTAATCTTGCCTCTTGAGTTTTTCAGGCACTTTATGCTTTAGATAGAAGCTGGGGCGGGAGTTTCAGCATCTAAATTTTGGACTTAAGGTCCTTAGAGGTTCCTCAAGGATCATTTAAGTACTTCAATCTCTCTGCCTCTCTGCAACTTTGTATCTCATTTAATAGGAAATGCACTTTTTCTTGATGACACTTATGTGCAGCAAGGAGAGAACAACTAGTTCTGGTCAACATTTGATGTGAAAACAGTATGCTTTCAAAATACATTGATTCATCAAAGTAAAAACAATTTGTAAAAAAATTAATTTAAAAAAAATTTAATAAACTCTTGAAATTTTTATTATAAAGCATTGAAATATTTCATTTTGGCAAGATCAAGGTACTTTCATCTGACTTTTACATTTTGATCTTAATGTTATTATGTATAATTAATATAAATATAAATAAAAGCTGGTCAAAAGCACCAAAGATGTGTTTCTTATCAAAGTGAAGCATGACCATAAAACTTTTGGAGATTTCTGAAACCACATAGAGGGAAATTCTGTTGATTGGAAAACATTTAATTGTATTCCTACTTTTCTTTCTACCGTATAAAAACAAAATGTCAGAATGTTTGCTGACCACAAATTCTGCTATTATTTCAATACAGCTAGATAACATGCAGACAGTGGACTCCAGAGTCAAATACTGCAATTATATACTAGGTGGGGTTCCGTTGATGTGTAGACAAGCCTCATGCTTCAAAACTTGTGTCAAAGGAGTTTGCCTTCTGGGCATTTAATAAAGATTGCTCTTCTGGTTCCATGATTTGAAGTAGTACACTCCATTACAGCCTGATGCAATTAGTTACACAAAGGTATAAAATAAGGAGAAAGGGAGCACTAGATGGACTGGCTTCAGCAATAGAAGAGGTGAATTGGGTAACAACTCATCGGTTGAAGAAGAGCCAGCTGATGGGAGGGTTTATAAAAGCTGCAGAAGTTTATAAAATAACGTCTGGCACAGAGAAGGTAAAGCAAACATTGGTTGCCGTTTCTCAAAATGCAGAAGTAGATAACCAATATAGAAATTTTTTTTACACACACAGAATGAATTTCATTTGGGAGTTCATTGCCATTCAATACTTCATATAACAGAAGCATAAATGATTTCATGAAAGATTAGAAAATTTCTCTCATGGAGGAATTATCTGTCAAGAGCTATTCAATAGACCCAGGCAAACGAAGCCGCTCTCTCCAACAGGTAACTAGGTAACTGGAAGCCAAGAGAAAATATTTTGGGAAAAGTTTAGTTGCACTTAAGTTGTTCTTATTCTCTTTTTATAAGCACTGGCTGCTAACTTACAGAAAATTATATTGACTTCTGGTTGCTCTCAGTATGGTTCTTCTAATATTCAGTGGGAATAAGTTCTTTAATACAGAAACATTTTCAGCATAGCTATGATCACTGGATAGCCTGCATATATTTCAGACCCACTCTGGCAAACATGAATAGTTGATGTTACTTTGGGAAACAAAATGCTATCAGCTTGTCTGTCTGAACCAATAATAAAATAGAGAGTGACAACTTTTTATGTGAAGAAAAGGTTCCCTTCTTTTTGTTTCCTTGTTCTTAGCTAAATGACTGCTTTCCTTTAGGCATCAAAGCAATCACAGACATCTCTTGTAAAGGTATGCTGTTAAATGTACTAAGTTGGCATTGAAAAGCTCTCCCTTTTAGAAGCCACATATACCTGCGTCTACCAGAAATAAAAGAACAAAATCTTTCAGCAGAGACTTTTTTGATAATTATAGAGAAATTAGACATGCCGAGTTCAGTGAGCAGTTCAATGAAACTGCAAAAATGTCCTTTTTCCTCAGGTTACAGCTGGTACAGTGTGAAGTTAGGAAAAAACCCTCTTGAATCCACCGTGCTGTGCCAATTATCATAGCACTTCTACGGCTTTGCAAGTGATATAATTAGCAGTGGTAACAAGGGCATTGTCTATGAGGTCAGTTTAACCATGTTGTGGCTGTTATTGCCAGCATACTTCTCTGAAAATTAAGCTCCCTGTACTGTCTTCTGCCCCCCTACTCATAATGTCTTCCTTCTTCTTTCCAGATCTGCAAATATGCGTTTTCTCTAATGTGTATGTGTACCATTTCATTCCTGTAAATTTAAAACCAAAAGACCTTATGAGTACTGTCGCTTCCTTCTTTGTACAGGGGACTGAATTTTAAAGCTACTAACAGGACATTTTCGTTAGTAGGAGCAGTGGCTACAAAGAATGAGGGAAATGGCCCCATTGTTGGAGCTAAAATTTCTTTAAAAGAGTGGAAAGTACCTCTTGGGTTGAGGAACCCTGTAACCAATCCTGAACGGGCTGTACTCATTACTTCATTGGGAAGATTATTCTGTAATCTCACTTGTTTTAAGGTACAGGGAAGTCTTCTAATTTTCAGCCTGGCTTTATTCAATAACCATATCTTTCTGAAATAAGAAACTGTTGGACCTCCACAGAGGGCAGAATGGCAGGGCCAACAATTTCACTGAAGAAGCACACTTTTAAGGTAAGGGCTTATTAAAAAATCTTGTATACACAGCTTTTCTGTTTTCTTCATGTTTTTCTATTTATTTCTTGTTTTGGTCAAAGTGGGGTTTTTTATTATTTTATTTTTCTTTTACCATATATTGGAAAGCCAGGAATAAGCTATTACATTATGACCTTTCTGTAGCATTTTCCATTGGGACATTAATGGTAGGTTATTTGTCATTTTGCTGGTAAGGAATAGATTTCCTGTCTCTTCTCTTGGGGAAACCTTGCTTTCACTTGTTTCATTGACTAAATGTGCTCATTATTTAGTCTCAAGTGTATGCCTGGGGTGTTGCCCCTGTAATGATTAAGTTTTTCTGGCAAATCAACACTATGGCAAATGTTTATGGTACTTAAATATATCTCACAGCTCATTTATTTTTCTGTCCTCTCTTGATTAACTTCAAGCTTGCTTTTTCCTTTGTTTGTTTGTTTCTATATCCACTGGTGACATCTCAGCTGTAACTTTCACGATTAATTGTCGTCGTGTTTTTATTATCATAAGCACCCAGGACAGAGAAGCCTGACAGAGAAGCCCTATTTAATGAATAATTTCCTAAGGGTAACTTCCACATGTTGCTTGTCTTTGTAGCAGGAGCTTTGTAGGTTTTACAATCAAGCTAGTTATTTAAAATATTGCACAGTGAAAAAAAAAAATCATTCACACTCTTCCCATATTTCTATCACATACACGTTCACACACAATGTGCATACATATTATTCTAGCCTTAAGATATACTGTTCCCAAGTACATAGTTATCTAAGTCCTGAGCAAAAGTCCTTTAAAAAGATGTGACTCATGCCTTTTGAGCCAACCTACTATTCTAGTCATATAAATTATTGTTTTGATTTAATGATACAATTATTTTTAATAATTTAATTAATAATGTAATTATTATCTGTCTTGTGGCATAGTAGTATGCTTTCTAAGTTCCTTCTAGTTATCCTCCTGGTTAGGGAGTAATTGTGGCCAATACAGGATTCTCTATAAAGCGTCTCTGCTGGAAACGACTTTATAATGACAAATTTTGATTTTAACTTCTCAGGTCTTCTTTCCTAGTGCTTTCCACCTTAGATTGACATTCGGTATTCATCTTTCTAAATTAGAGCCAAAATGACCAGTCTCTCCTATCTGTCAGCATGACTCACTGTAACAGTGTGTAGGCTCCCAGATGTGCAGTGCAAATTTTCTTTGACATGAGTATATGGCAATTACTGTATTGATAAATAACACATACTAGAAATGAGCTTGCATAGGAAACCCATAATTATCTGCACTATTTTTTACCTTGTTCTCTCACTCTCTTTTGGATGATCCTACCTACTTCCATTGCTCATGGATACAAGGTCACACACTCCACTTGGCCTTGAGGACAGAAATGAGCCCCTGGACCTCTTCTATTCAGATCTATATATAAAGCACAGGCGACTGTAGGTGCACACAAAGAAACAGTTAGACAGCAACATGGTAAAACAAATGTAGAGAAAACAGTTTTCCATTGTCATTTTGGAATTGAAACCCAAGATTCTTTATTGTTGCATAAAATGTTAAGAGGTTTTGAAAGACTGAGACTGTAAGAACTAATAAACTACTAAATATTGTTACAGGAACACAGAACAGAAGTATTCTACACTCCCTTTTCCACATAGAAAGAATAAAGAGAAACTAATTTGAAGGGAAAAATGTAAAGCTGATAAATATGCAACTAAACAATGGAATTTATTGTTGCAGCACGACATTCTGATCAATATTTATTGTTAATTGTGATAGAAAAATGAGTAATGATTTGTAGGGAAAAAAAATTTGCAAAGCTTATTTTTAATTGTTCAGTGGTTACTTGAAATTAAGTGGTTAATGAAAATTTTGGATTTGAGCCACCATATTCTTGGGGTTTATGTTTTCAAAAACACCAAGATAGTTTAGGAAAGGAAACACTGACTATGATCAAATCTGAGATTAATTTTTTTATTGCTGGACCTAAATCCTTCCCCAAGAGTAAAGAAAAAGTATCAAACAGTTTCAAGCACAGCCTGCTTTTTTGTTAGCAAAGATTAGGATATTTTTTTTCTTGAAGGCTAAGCTTCATTGTTTCTCTGTTTTCCTATAAAAATTTCAGCTTTCTTCTAAAAAAATGAAGTGGATTCTGACCAGTTTTGGATTCAGGTACAGAGATAAACTCAGTTCCAGTCTGAAAGTAGAGGGCAGGAAACGAAGTGGCATAGCCATGACAGGATGACCATGATGGAGAACCAAGATAAGTGCCTCCACAGATCTGTAAATTATAACTGGCCTATCAGGAAGGAATAATGATCAGTCTCATCCTAGATGACAATTTCTGCATTTTCACTTAGTTATTAGATAAAAGTATTTCAAAGGATTAGACATAAGCATGGACATCATCTGGATCACCATCAACCGAAACTGACACTGAGCTGACACTACCATCATATGAAGACATCCCACCTCTGTGCTGGTCCCTTCTCTATAGTGCTCCTAATAGTTACAGCCATGTGGCAAAGCAAATCAGGACTTGATGCTGACAAAAATGATCTAGAGAGGAAAACTGTTTACTTTTTAGCTGAGGTCAGACCCATGATCATTTTGCATCCCCTAAGAGTCAAGGCAGGAGTACCATTTACAGTGGGAGAGGCACAAAGTTAATCTGGCTGTGAAACTACACCTTAAGTAGCAGAAGGTTGTTCAAGCCTTGAAATTGATTAAAATGTCAAGTGAAAATATCTATGTATAGTCAAAGTGAAATGTCCAAATACTACTATCTTTTGAAATATCTTTCTTTTCTCTGGACAAGAATAAAAATAAAAACAAATATTGACCTTTTTAAAGAATGTATATTTTTTGGCATCTCTCAAGCAATTTGTGTTTGGGATATGAGATTCTTAAACCCTATTACATACCTAAATCCCCAGACTTATGTGATTTTGAGGTACAGTGAGACAGTGTACTTATCATGAAAAGCTTCTTCATAGAAGCTTCTGAGCACAGGGTGTGCTCTGTCTGGGTGTGCTCTGGCTGGTTGAGCCTAGAAAAATTGATGCAACTCTATAGCCAAGAATGATCTAATTGCAGTTGCACAGTGTGGAATGAGGAACCTGGAGATGCACTGTGCTGTGAGAGTTCAGCACATGTTCTTGCACTGCTGGGAAGGAAGCTGTGAGACCAGTATAACAATGTCTTCATATGGTATTTTCTGTGTGGCATGAAATCTAGCAAGGCAGTGCAAAAACAGATAGTAAAGTAGAAATCAGATAATAATGATTGGTTAGCCTAGACGCGTGGAAACTTATTGCTCACAACTGCACATGAACTTTCACTCACAACCTATCTATGTCGGGAGCACAACGTGTCATCAGCAAACAGAAACTATATATGTTGCAAAAAGGAAACGTTAAATGTCTTCATCTTCGTCTCATCACTTGACGCAGTCCGTGCCCTCTGTCGCCGCAGCACGGCATAGATAACTTGATTAATCCAGAGCCATTTTAAAAATTATTCTAGGATATAAAACTTTTACTAAATAGTTTGCAAATCATTTTAGTGCAAAACTGTTAATACTGCATTTATTTCTTGTAGAACTCAGAACTCAGAACTCAATACAGTATAAATCCAGGTATTCACCAAAGAACTAAACGTACTATAGTCATTAATCAAACAGAAAATCAGTTACCAATAGATAAATCAAATTCATAACTTACAGGTAACATATGCTAATCCATCCTCATCAGTGGCTGAAATGTAATACAGGTTTTCTCCAGTATTTCTTAATAATTATGTGCCATTCTAGTACAAGAAGTATATTTAACAAGCAGTAAGATTTTTTTAACATGCTGCCAGTATATATATTAAAGAAATTCTTTAGTGATTTATGAAGAGCAGCATGAAGTGGGAAATAAATGGATGTTCAAGCAATCACATAATTGTAGTAATAATTAGGAAGAAGAACTGCAATATAAAGTAGTTTCAGTGAAGACCTTTTTCCGGAGTTGTTCTGTCAACTTACATATTTGTTTTGCATAAATTTGAATGGTGATGAAAATATTTGAAACCTCTTCTGCCCATTGAAGATGCTCGTTTCTAAGATGTCTTCATTTTGAAAGGTTTTACAGTACCCTGTAATTTCTAGATATTGTTCTCTTCACCAGCCTTGTTACTTACCAATATCCCCACAGATAATTTGACACATCCTGCATAAAACACTGCAGGAATTGTCAGTCTAATGAAAAGGGCTTACTAACTGAACCATATGTCATTGTTTTTTCCTTTAAATTGTGAACAGAGTACTTAGCAAAGGGTGAAGTCCTATAATGGATTTAGAAGACAATACAGCATCCTTTGAATCTCCTTGCTCTTAAAACATGAAGGCAGAGTGTAATCTAAAACCCAGAGAGTCAGACTTCCCTTAGAATTTATGTTACATTAAACAAACAGCCACATCACAAAAACCAAAACTAAACCTGAAGGAAGGCTCTTGAATCTAGGATTTCCTCCTTTTAAAGGACAAAACTGAGCAACAAGCTACAGGGTATGTCTTCCTTTGCACTTCCTCCTTTCTAGCCCCACAAATACCGAGAACGAAAGACAGGAAGATGAAGACTGTGACCTGTACTCTCCTTCAGTCATTGCTACCTGTTCTTTAATTTGTGAAGCAAGTATTCTTCAGGGAGATATGGGACTTAACTCTTTCAGTCTAGGGAAGGCACTGGCACCTGGTATCCAAGTTCTTAAATAAATGCCCTTTCTCGTACATAACTAGGTAAAGGTGGCTAGCATTTAGCTACTAACATATTAAGGATAATCTACCTATATGACAGCCTGCAGAAAAAAAATCATTCCCTGAATCATTTAGGTGTAACATCTTCAGCTGTCAGATGGAGTTTTGCTTGCCTGTGTTACAGTTTAATGTGATTACTTTTGTCCTTAACATGCAGTTAAAGGGATGATGACTGTAGACCATGTTTTTGAACAGATTATTTTGCAATTAAGCTTTAAAAAATGTACAGATTATTCAAACATCACAAACTTATTATTTTTTACAGTTTTAAAAAGAGCTAGGAGTACACTGGTCTGAGAAAAGTAATAAAAGTTAAACGTGTTTACAACTGATTTCTTTGGTGTTGGATTTGACATGATTGAAAGTTGTTAGGTTCAAGTCTGACTTTTGGTCCGGGAGGGTGTTTGAAATGATTCCGGGGATGTGATTAAGATAAAAATGAGGACAGATGGTGTCAGATAATTTTACTATTGTTACCTAAAAGTGACGCTAAATGGCAATAGAGAAAAGGCAGAGATAAGGAGGAAAGAAGCAGAATTTCGGAGAGCTGCAAGAAATAGTGTATCACCACCATGGTCAGGCCACACAACGGCTCAACAATCCTCTGGAGTCAACAGCATCCCATTGACCTGCGATTCTCAGACCTTCACAATTGTGAGGGTCAATGGAGGTGCAGTGGGGTATAACAGGCATTTATGGTTTCTGTTGATTCGTAGTTTGACCAATGAATGTGACAGTCACCTGTGCTCATACAATCACTGCATGATAAGGTTGCTGCATGAGAACCCCTTGCCTCTGCTGCACAAGCAGTGCTAGGTCTTGTGAGGTAGACAATTTTTCAGGGCAGAACATACAGTTGTTTTGAGAACCAAGGACATACATTCTTTTTTATTGGTACACTGGCATCAGAAGTCCTGCGGCAAGCAAGCTTTGAGGCATTTTGTCTTTCTGTCATGTTCTTACAAAAGTCAAATACTTTCCTTTAGACTAAGGTGAAAAACATAGAGTGTGTTTAAACCTTCATATATACAATATATTGTAATTATTTATTGTTCACAGGAGTGAAGAAAAGGAAAAATATTTTGGTCACACCTGACAAATACTTATTTGCTAGTTTACTTGTCAGGATTTGCAGTGCCTAATAGGGAAATTAAACAGAAATGAACAGTAGGTAACCAAGAATGTGATTGTGGCCCTTGTGCTATTCTCCAGAAAATGTTTAAATATCAAGAGTAACTTCTTCCATATTTAATGATTTTGGATAGAACGGGAGAAAATGTTATAGAAGATATTACCTTAGTTCTGAATTTCCTGGTCCCAGAGTGTTAAGGATAGATGAAGGTAGAGGAGTAGATGGGAGCTTTTCCTTCGATCTTTCTGCACCCCTGCCCCAAGTAAATTCCATGTTGTAAGTCAAGAGATAAAGCTCAGTAACCAACAGACTGAAATAAATAAACCTTTGGCAAGAGGCAGAATAGGGGACAGAGGGAACATATGCTGGAGAGGTTGCTTCTTTAGTTGTTTTCTCTGTGAACACATCTTTTTTAGGATATCATTTGGAAAAAAGATTTGCAACCTACTGGTTAGCACAAAACCTAGTTTGAAGGGGATGTCAGTTACTGTAATCCAGTTTCAGCAAAGCATGCTCTTTTTTTCTCCCACAACAAATAGGATTTCTATCTATTAACATCCAGGTATGAGGTAGTCTGAGTCAAATGTCTTTGTTAACTTATTTTACCATTGTATTTCTTTGTGTAGATTAGAGTTTGAATAGAAGCATCTGCTCTGGGGACAGGTGTGAGTATATATTTTAGGTAGGGTAAAACATTACAGACTTTTAAGCGGGACACATGAGTGATTCACACCATCAATAACTATTGAATATGCATTATTTTCTGATACTATTAACATGGTTCAGTCTACAAATATAACATGAAGAAAACAAACATAAATGCAATCCAAAAATTGGGAATGAGGTGAACACAGATCAAAAAAATTAGCTGAAAGTGGCTACCAGTGATGTCCTTGAAGTTTGGTTTAGATCTTTTGTGCTTGCACCACCCAAATGTGAGACATGCTGGCTCACTGCAATACTTAAGCACTAAAAAAGTACTTCTGCTTTGTCTACATTTTTATGTGCCGGGCAAAAAAAATGCAGTTCATGATAGCAAAGCATGGAATCAAAACAATTGCTTTTGAAAGTGGATTGGCATTATTTTTGCTACTTCTTGTATTATATTATCATCTTTTCAGTTGGATGAACTATGCAGGCGCAGGAGAAGAGAATCTGCAAGCCAGGTTGACCTTCACAGAGAAAGGTGTTACGGCCTAATACAAAATTACTTTTACTTTCTCTGCATAGAGAAGAGAAAATAATATCCCATGCTCTAAGTCTCTTTTCAAAGGCATTTACAGCCATCAATATAATAAAGTTATGTGAAATAGCTCTTTAATATTAAAAGTAACTATATGAGGCAATGACCACTTTCTTTCCTTTATGAAATGTGAATGATGGGATGCACAAAGTAATGTTTGGATGCTGAAATAAACATTACAAGAAAACAATCTAGCTCTGAAAAAGAGCAAAGAATCAGCAAAATTATGTAAGTGCAATGGCTGATGTAAATAACAGAGTCTAAAGAAGGATTTAGCTTCTCAGGTATGTTATTTACTCCATCTGGAAGTATCTAGTGCAGCAGGTGAAACACTCTCCAGGGACTTGAAATTACTTATTAGTAAGATGAACAATTGGTTTTCCAAATCATCGGTGCATCAAATAACCTACCAAACATGGTACAAAACTATCACTGAAGGTCACAATCATCTAAAATTTATCCAGTCATGCCAGATGAAATAAGGGTCCACAGATTTTGCTGCATGTGGGATCATTGACCAGAGGCTGGGACTGAAAAATTATTTTAATTTAGTGCATGGAAATGAGAAATCCCCAGATGCAAGAATGCTCTATTGAATGTTTAGGTATGAAGAAAATCTTACATACCTGTTCTTTCTCGGACTAGTATTAGCTGACATACCAGATGACAGCTCAGCAAGAAGCAAAATTTATCCATCTTAATTGCTGATGGACTACCTCTATTTTCCCAATCCCTGTGGAAAAAGCTGTTTATTCCTGTGTGCCAAGTGATAGGGAATTTAGAGGACAGCTCTTTTAGAGGACAGCCCCATTGCTTAATTGTGTTTGTCTGTTGTATGAAAAGTCACCACAAGTATTTTTGTGGAAATCAATCTTTCTATTTTTTATTGTTTGAATGCAGACCAGATAACTTTTGGGGTAATTGTCTTCATCCCTTGTCCTTTACAGGAAAGAAGATCTTTAGACTTTCCAGTTGATGGCTTGTCTTCACAGCTTATGATCATATTTCCATCTGCACTCTCATCCTCACAACTTCAGAAACTTTTAACTTTGATGGCAAACTTCTGTTCTATACCATTTGCAATGCACGTGCAGATTTTCAGATATCTTTAAATTTTACAAGAGATATTTCTGAGAGAGGAAGTGTATTATCTTAGTGTTGACAGTATGTCTCCAAATTTTCACCACAGGTTTGAGTCTTACCAATGCTACGGTTGAGCTACTGTTTGAAACAATTTTCCCATCAGCATGCATATCAGTATGTTTTGAAAATATAGACAGTCACACGTTAGGAGGAACATATATCTGGGAACTGATTAACAAATTATTTCAGATTATACCTTCCAACTTTCTCTTATCAATTGGGCTGTACAATTTAAAAGCCTTTTACATGATAATATTTTAAAAAGTCATTTTAAATAGATTATATAGCTGTAACATACACTGCAAATACTCCTGGAAATCATAGAATCATAGAACCTTTTAGATTGGAAAAGACCTTAAAATCAATCATCAGGTTCAAACATTAATCCTCATGGATCAACAGATTCCAATTGTTGTCCCTGGTTACTATCCAGGACAACAATTGTGGATTACTGCTTGGAGTTACCCAGTAGCCATCATTCAGGTGGATGTGCAGACAAGTCTGACTGGCTGAGAGCAATAGAACTGCAAAGTGTGTGCAGATTTCTTCCTTTGGTGAGTTGCCATCACTCTGAACAATAGGGTCAGTTAACCTGAACCCCTCCTGACATTCATGCTGGCAAGGTGTCTAGACATTCGTTGATGATGAACATTTTGGGATTTGGGATGTCACAGGTGAGTGAAAGTTTTAAATAACATAACAAAGATTGTCAAATGTTTACTGTTAACCTGGATTTTTAGGAGTGTTTCATCTCAGGACCTTCTTGCTCATAAATCTTCCTAATATTTGATCCTTTAATTCTTGATATTCGATGAAGTAACCACTGCTTGGGACTCACCCCCACCAACGAGTGTTTCAGGAAAAACAGATGCTGAAGGCTCACAGAAGATATGGCTAATTTTCTTCCCTAGAATTGGAGTTCCAGAAAGGGGAAAGTTAACCTAAAGGAAAAAAAAAAATTCCTGATTTTTTTTGCTACTTTTCCAAAGAGCAGAATTACACAAGACAAAGTCTCTTAAAGAACATCTTTACTTATACAAGCCAGATGGTTACTCACTGCAATCTATTCTAACAATGGGTCTATCAACAAATAAATTAATGAAAGAACTGGTCATGTTCTGTTTAATTTTCCTCTGTTTTTCAAAAGGTCATTCACATGAGGGTAGGGAAGCTCTACAGAGAGACTTAGATTAGATCACTGGGCCAACATTAATGGTATGAGCTTCAACAAGGCCAACTGTCAGGTCCTGCACTTGGGCCACATTAACCCCATGCACCTCTACAGGCTTGTGAAAGTGTGGCTGGAAAGCTGCCTGGCAGAAAAAGACCTGGGGGTTCTAGTTGACAAGCAGTTGAATATGAGCTGGCAGTGAGCCCATGTGGCCAATAAAGCCAATGGCATCCTGGCTTGTATTAGAAATAGTGTAACCAGCAGACGTAGGGAGGTGATTGTCCCCCTGTTCTCAGCACTGGTGAAGCCACACCTCGAGTATTGTGTCCAGTTCTGTGCACCTCAATACAAGAGAGACATCGAGGTGCTGGAGTGAGTGCAGAGGAGGGCAATGAAGCTGGTGAAGGGCCTGATCAAGTCTTATGAAGAGTGGTTGAAGGAGCTGGGACTGTTTAATTTGAGGAAGAGGAGGCTGAGGGAAGACCTCATCACTCTCTACAACTACTTGAAAGGAAACTGTAGAGAGATTGGTACTGGTCTCTTCTTGCAGGTAATTAGTGACAGGACAAGAGGGAATGTCTTCAAGCTCCAACAGGGTAGGTTTAGACTAAACATTAGGAAAGAATTTTTCACAGAAAGAGTGGTTGAGCATTGGAACAGGCTGCCCAGGGAGGTGGTTGAATCACCATCCCTGGATGTGTTTATGAGTCATTTAGATGTAGTGTTGGGGGATATGGTGTAGGGGAGAACTTTGTAGAGTAGGGTACATGGTTGGAATCGATGATCCCAAGGGTCTTTTCCAACTGAAATAATTCTATGATTCTTTGATATGTAAGTGTATGATATCAATGTTGTGTATATACCTATTTCATTGAATACCTAGTGAACAGTTAATTATTTTATTATTGAAGACATAGATAATGACAACAGTTAACCACTTTCTCCCCAATTATCTTTCCTTCTAAGTATTTTCTCAAAGTTTATGTAACTAATTCTCTACTCTCTCTTTGCATGAGACCTAATCGATGAGATTTATCTAGTTAAATCTACATGCCTATAAGAATACTTATATGTGAATAAGTCATTTGAGTTTCCTTATATTGTTAATAGAAATCTCATCACTTAGGTCAAGAAAAAAGTTCATTTGGGCCTATGGTAAGTATCTAAAGTAAATCAGGTGAATCTTCACCTAAAATTGCCCATATATGAAATAGTTGACTTGCAAAACTATTGAGATCTAAACTATCTAAGTATCTAAATTTGACTCTGTAATTTTTGTTTTATGATGTCTTTTCATTTATGGAATAGATCCTAAATTTGCCTAAATTGAGTTATTTATACATTGATTGTTTTATAGTTGTCTCACCACACTGTAAGCGAGTACAAAATCAGATTAAAGAAACAGAGATTAAACTGACAGGAATTTAAAGTTAATGAGGAAGGAAGAGTAACTACCCAAAGACAAAGGTTAGTGTTGTTGAAAAACACAGTATTGAATGCTGTTACTCCTGAAAGACTTTGCATATAGCTAGGTCATGCAGAAAGAAATCGAGCAGAAAAATTTAAGGTTAAAAGTATATGGGCTCATCTAATCAGGTGAACAGGGAAATCTTGTATACAATAACAGTCAACAGACACATCAGGGTAGATGCATTTAGATCTTTCTCTTTCTTTAATGAGAAACTTTACAAAAGTGCTTTTTTTGTGTTTCAAATCAGGGTAATTGATAAATGCCAAATCATTTTTAAAAAAGTATGTTACCTCTTTGTTTTGAATCATTATGCAGTAATCTGCATTTGCTGCCATTCCTTTATATTTAGGGGATTTTAATACAAAAACTAAAATACCTCAAACCTCTCATATTTATTTCTGAAGATAAAGCATTTCATTAATCACTGAAGCTGACAGTTAGATATAATTGGCTATGCTGATTAATGAAATGGTTTATCTAAGGAAATAGATATGAGAGGTTTTCTAATGAATTTACGTTGAATCTAGGAAATAGGCAGACAAAACCAGGATAGGGAAAAACTAAGTTAAATGTATTAGTGATTTTTCTACCCAATGTCAGTAGTCCCCTTTAGCCCCATTTTTTAATTCTTTGGGCTTTTTTCATTAGTATTCTGCAGCAAAACTGATGAAAAGTATGATAAGGTATCAAATTATTATGTTCTGTTGTGGTTGTTGATTTAGAAACAGGAAATTGTCATATGAGACTGTCTTTTTTAAATTTTATCACTGTTTGCAAAAACAGAAGCGTGTTTAGATTTCCCAGAATATACAGACCTTCCCAAAGACCTCTCATCCTTCAGCATTTCTGTTGTTTCAGATCACATATTGAGACAGCAAAAATGTGTTAATGCAGACAGGACTTAAAATCAAAAAACTATGCAATGTAAACTATATTTTTAATTTAACAAAATTTCCCTGTATTTAATCCCAAAACTGTGAGGCCTCATAGCAATGTGTGGCTATGAGAGAGTTGTTCAGTTTGGAAACAAAAACAATAGTTATGAAAATTAAATATTGGTTGTCACAGGACATTTTTTCTAAATGACTTTGGAGCCAATGGAAGGGAAAGAAAATCAAGTTCTATGTATGCAAAAAGTATTTCTGATTTTTTTCTGGGGATTGAATAGTTTCTTTTCTTTATTTTGTACAATTTTTTTTTGTTCTATATGCAGCTTTGAATGTAATAGCTATATGAAATCCTTATCTAGGACAGCAATTAAAACACCTCTCCTCATCACATAATTATATCTACGGAGACAATTATGAATTCCATACTTACATTTTCAACCTTGACTATAATCTCCTGGTTCATGTGTCTAGGTTTGCATAAACTTAAAGCTGAAATTATTTTATCCTTGGAAGTGAGTAGCAGCAGTGATATTGCCTGAATAAAATGTCCGTAACATCTAAGATAAAGCGAGCAAAGGAAAAACTGTAATAAGAAATGCAAAATCACTCTTCTATTTCTTGAGAATTTTGTGAACTAAGCCATAAAAATTCTAGAGATATGAGCAGTTATGATATTGTGCTTCTTTTGTATACAGTTGATGTATATGAGAGAAATCATTAAAGGGATCTAATGTATCAGAGGACTTAGTTTTATTGACTCCAGTTCATGATATAGAATGCACTGCAGTTTGAAACACCAGCTTGGGCTGCTGTCATCTTATATACTATGACCTCCAGTGGCTCATAGTATATAAGAACTGTATCCTAGCAATGAAACAACTTCCACAATACATTTCTAGTGAAGAAAATGCTCTATTGTTTATTATGTAAGTAACTACTGACCATAGAGATCATTTGTTGAGTGTGTTGAGCAGATTTTAATTCTACTTTTTGCAAAAGAAAATAAAAGGCAAATAATCTTCTGAAAGACTGCTGCAGATAGTTTTACAAACTATAATAGGGGAAAAAACCCCAAACCTTAGAGGTAAAACTGAAAAACAGAAATTAGTCAAAATAGGACTTCTAGAAGTGGTGATGAAACCATAACTTACTTTGAGACCATTGCCAAGAAAATCTTGGCCATTTTTCTTTCCATACCAACTCCTTGTCACAGCAGGTTACATTGTACTTTTTTTAACTTGCCCCTTCTGATTTATTCCAAACCATAGCAATAAGCAATGCTACCTGGGTAAACATTCCCATAATGAGTTCCCTGCTCTAAGAAGCTGGAACGGAGAGAACAAAGAAAATGTAGGAAAAGGGAGGAGCCTATGGCTGGCCAGAAGAGAGGTAAATGTGGGGCTCAAATGTTTGCTTTAATTGACCCAAAACATAGCAAAAATAGTGTATATTTTAGCAAACAATTGCACCTTGTTTGTTAAACTATGTTTAAAAGAGTTAACAGATTACTGACAAATGGGAGGTATTTGTAATTTTTTTCCAGGCTGTTAAAATGTTTTTTCAAAAAATCCTTTTAAAATCCTGTTCATAGAAATATGTTAGCCTCTGGTTGACTTATAATATAGTGACCGATATATATTATAACACAAAATGGTGACATATATATTAGAAATTGGTTATAGGGAAGAAAGAGAAGAGTAGGTATAAACTCTCTAGAAGAAAATTTTTAATCTGAGATACCTTAGAATTAGTACAATAAATGTAATAGAATGAGTCTTAAATTTATCTAGAGGCATACACACAAGAGACATTGACTTACGGGAACTATTCATTTAAAACCACAAAAGAATTGGAAATTCACTTGAGTTCATGTTCTAACTGTATTATTGAAGTAGACATTGTTGTTCAAATAATCCTGTGTTATGAATGGATCCCTGAAGGCTTGTGTGAATTACCTTAGATTCCTACAAACTCTTTCAGGTTGCAATTTCCACTGAATTTCAAGATCAAGTATAATGTGGTCTACCTCCATGAAACAGCAATTCATATATTAAGTGTCATATAACATATGGCTTATATCTCTTTAAACTCTAAAGAATATCAGCATAGTCAAAATCACTTTATATTTCAAAATGTATTTTAATTCTACCGGACATGATTTCTTGGTAGAAATAAAAAATCACAGTGGAGATTTATAATTTTTCCCTTTCTGTTTTGAGACATCTTTTTTAGCAGTGATGTTACAAAAACTAACATTACAGCAAACTCCCAAGGAGTAATTCAGGGTGACACCAACAAACGATAGAGGAGAAAAGAAGTGCCTGATCTCTTCTCTTCATCAGTGAAAAAAACCCAAGTATTAGTAAATTCTTTAAAAGCATCATGTTCTATGATAGTAGCTACCTCAGGATCAATCGATAAGGCAGAACAGAAATCGGTGCATGGAAACAATAATGGATGTGAGGAAGAAGGCTTAGCTTTCAGATAAAGGACTGACAGAAGGTCTCTACAACATAAAGACAGAGACAATCCAAAATTCATTATATGTAAAAAGTTTTTGTAAGAACACTGTCCTTGTCAGATGAGAAGGGGGTCTGAGATGAGATTACTGTTGAGTTAAAAGATAAGGATTGCATTGCTCAGAGAACAGTCATGAAATATCCACAAGTTTACATGGAGCAAGCATACACACAAAAAGGGCTGGTATGCAAGGAGATAAATTGACTTTTTTCTACAAATTCCTACTTAAAAATGCGGAGAATATGCACTAATATTTGATTTATGTTTCAGGCCAAGAAAGTATTGATAGAAAAAAAAATTTGGCTTTTCATTCCTAAATACAGATTTTTAGTTCATTAAGAGCTCTGTAAAGGATGACTTGGGTTTGACACTTTATTACAGCATAATAAACTATGCATTAATATAATTATGGTCGCTAAATGATGATAGAAGGTGTGTCTATGAAAAGGTGAATGAATACTACAGGTTTTATGTAGAATATATGGAAGCTTGGCATAATTTAGAAACAATATGGGAGCTCAAATTCTTCATAGGTAAAAGAAAATCCATGCATATTTATTCATTCTTTTACCTAGATTTTCTAAAGTGGTTGTAACATTTTGCAAAGATGCAGTAAACTACACATTAGACTTTGCTACCTGATGTAGACCGGTAACAAAGTGGAGATGTTTTTGTGACATATTAAAAAATATAAGAAGCTAAACTTGGAATTTGATTATTCACAAATGACTGTATCTATATACCTTCAGAACATGCCTTGATATCCCACCATTTATTGCTTGGTTTTTTTGTTTAGTTTTGGTTTTTTCTCTCCCCAAATGTCTAATATTATATCAGGCAAGATAATGCATTTAGGGCACGGGGGTGCTTGCAGGGAGATCAGCGCTGGAGGGGAGGGTCTGCTGGAGGGGAGGTGCCTTTGGTTCAGTGCCCTTGGAACGGGGCAGTGTTGCCCCTTGGCTCCTTCCAGCTGCCCCACTCTTTGCCCCAGCACCTCTCTGATGGGCATTGCCTGTCTCTCACTTGACCAACAAGGGCAGCAGAGGGATTTTCTTACCAGTTTTGGTGCCTATTTTTAATCTGACCTCCTTACAGCCAGTGGCAGTAGCAATTTGAATGGTGTATAGTAAACCCTAAAGAGATTACTTTTATCCACTTACTAATGAAAACAGAAATTACTACATTTTCATAAAGATAATTGGCTGGTACTTCTGACAATATTGGAAACATCTCTATCAAAGGGCACCTTGAGACATTTGTGACAACTCTGAGTACCAGCGGCAGACAGTGGACAAAAAGAGGGAGTGAGTAGTATATGAGTTCAATGTATTAAATGTCTGCAGCAGCAAAACAGAGCTTTCCAAATTTTCCCACAAAGAAAAAAGTTTGCTTAACTATGTAGTCATGATACTGTGGACCATATTCTTCTTGTTTTCCTTTGTGGATACAGAAACATGGTGTTTATAAGGAGTAAATATTAGTTATTAAGGAAGGCTATTATATTTCCCTAATTTAAAAAATAAATAAAAATAATTTCAATAGTCTGTTTCAAGAGATTGCCGTTTCAACCTGCTAAATTTGGCATCTGCATCTGGAAGGGAGTTAGCTTCTATAGCTAACAGCAATTAATAGTCTTTATTTTGCAGAACCACATTAACTATATGATGGGATCAGAAAAGCTCCTGAGGAATACCTAGATGTCTGATTATGGCAACATATACGCTTCAATGGAATAGCTAATATTAGTAAATATTGGTGACCTATATCAGATTATAGAGGACATTGGATGGATATGAATAAGTTAATTTAGGCAGTCCTCAGGGAATGAATTGCAGTATGTGAGCATGTGCAGCAAGAATAAGATATCACTAGAGAACAAATCATCTCTTTTTTTTCTCCCAAAGTAGCATATATCCCAGAGCAGTGCAATATTTTCCTCCTCCTTCACTGGCCTTGATTTAAGCTTCTTATAAAATTACAGAATTTGCAGTTCTCTTTTAATAATAACTCTATTAAGCCTTAAATGAATGCTAGTAAAGGATTTTTCTGGTGCTTCAAATATTTCTAAAATTAGATACAGGTATTCAACTGAGTACCATACATGGTGAGTATGTATAATTTATTTCATAGCTGTAAGAGTTTTTACTGTAATATTTAATGAAGGATATATCCAAAGTTTGCCAAAAACTTTTACTCTCACAAGGATATGATGCACTCATCTTTGCACTTTTCCCTCTTTAAATTAACTAAAACATCCAAGATTCTTATTTTAATACCACCAGTTCTGAAAGTAAAACCACTTATTTTTTTGTTACAGAAAAGGAGAAAAAGCTAATCAAAGTGATAAAAAGAGCTGTCACACATTATTTCTTTAAAAATGCAAGGATAATAGCTCCTAGTTGTCATATTTGCCAAGGGACCACTTCTGACACCCCATGAAATAAGAGGAAATCACAGTTTGGCCCAGACTCTGAAACAAACTATGGGGTCAGTGTAGTCTGTGATGTGTCCTGGCACCTTGTTAAGGACCTTGTCTGAGCATGCCAGACTCACTGTCCAATATTATGAAATTTCCTTCCTGTGGGAGATACCTGATAACTTTTAGTTTTCATTATAGCCATCCCAGCCCAAATCTGTGATCAGATTTTGTCTCAAGTGGAGTATGAACATCACACATAGCTGCAAACTTTTTATGTTTGAGGGCTTGGAATGAACTAACAATTAGTTTTTATTTTAAACATTAAAAAAATTAACCATGCATCTTTTAGTTAAATAAAAAGAGTTAATCTCCATATCTAAGAATAATTTAAAAGAAATTAAATTGGCATATGATAAGTCTTTTAGAAAATATCCTATTGGTTACTGGAAAAAACAACACCACATAAAAAATCAATTAGAAGGTTTTGCATAAAAAGTTGTGGAACAATTATTTTAATCTTCTCTATTCAATTACATTGTAAAGAACAATATAAGTTTATGTATCTGTACATTTGAGTGTATACACATTTATACATACATTCATATATTTATATGCACATATATATAAAATTTGTTTGAATTATAGTGCTTGTCATTATGTAGTAACTCTTCATTATGTCTTCTTTTCTCTCATATATATACACATATATATATATACACATATATACACAAATATACATATATATATACACATACAATATTTAGTAAAGTTCATTAAATTTATTGTGAGTTCACTGCATGAAAACTGCAAATGTGTGGTATTAGACAGCACACGATAAATACAAACCATAGAGAAAATGAGATTTACTCTGGGATCAGTAGAAAAGCATAATAAACTTTCAAGAAACATTCAGCAACTTTTTAGCTGAAAACTTTCTTGGTTTTGTCAAACTGAAAAGAAATCAAGAATTCAACTGGAATTAATTAAAGAAAAGAAAAAAAACCCTAATTTTTCCAGTTTCTCTATAGCTTCCATGCTTCTCTACACACAGATGGTTGTATTGTTTCTTTTAAATGTCTAATGTTTAAGAAACTGATATTAGATATGGTGGCTTCCTGTTCTAAGGTGAATACTCATCCCTCAAGAAAGCAACTATCAACATAGTTGATAATTTTCAGATTATAATAACCTCTACTTCTGAGGTTACTACTTATTCTTTTAAATAATGTATTCATCTAAGATAGATTTCCCAAATGATTGTCCTAGGGGAGCAGTGAGGTTGAGCTTCCTTTTTAACTCTCTCTTTCTAGTGAGGGAAAAATGGAATAGGATTGCAACGATCAATATTCTGTTGATCTGAACGAATCTCATTTATTTTTTCTTTTCATTCACTAATGAAAAAAAATCAATTGTCTATCAGCTCCACTTTCAACAGTAGACTAAGTTCATGTAAATAATATTTTTTTTAATAAATAGTAGGTTTATTTCATTTTAACTTTTATGTTTTCAATGTGTTCAATTAATGGGCACGTGCTGTTAGGAATTTTAGATTAAGACAAACAGCCTGCAGCTTCCCAGTACAATAAGTAATATTGCTTCTTTGACAACTGGTTTATTATTCTGACACTTTACTGACTCCCAACTACTTGAGATTTACCTTTAAAAAATAACTGAAAATTCTCTATTTCACAGTCTCTACCTCTGAATCTAGCATGCAAATTTAACACGACAACTCCTCATGGGCCAATTAATTTTTCCAAGCTATTTACTTCAATGAATATTTACTAAATTGGCAGAGGAAACATTTAATATGGATGTTTTTGTCCACATAATCTCAGCTTTTCCAGATTGTTTTACTTAAAGTATTATTAAATTCAAATCTCTTCTTACACTTGTACACAAGCTAGCTTGAAATCCAAATAATGATTGTTAATCAAAAACTGTTCAATTATTTAAATATCAGGACATTATATCTAGGCAGCTAGATATTTCTTTAAGAACCGGGTCCAGAAATGGGAAGCTGAGCTTTGGCAAACCTCAGCTTCTCTGAGATGAATTAAGGTGCCAACACAAAATGACAACATGATCCACAACCCCCTCATTTGACTCCATCCAGACTCAACTGGGAATGGGAAAATGCCTTACATGCTCTGGCACACTTAGGGGCCGATCCCAAATTTACCCCTTTTGGGAGAACATCCCACAGGCAAGTCTTTCCCTTTGAAGAGACTTTATAATTCGTCAAGGGCTTCAGGAGTGGATAAGGAAGCTGCTGCAACAGGGGGCAAACAGTCACTGAACCCCCAGTTTTGCTATCAGCTGACAGCAGTGTCGTGTTTTAGATGCTTTGCCCTACCCTGAATGTAAAACTCAAACCCTATTTATTTCAGAAAATAGGACAGTTGGTTGGGAGTGAGAAGACCTGTGTTTTGGCTTCATTGTCCAGAAGTGTTTCTAAATGACTGTCTAATGTCTTATCAGTGTAAAATACATGAACAGCTCTTGAGGAGCAGGAACCTAGAACCCTTCCATTAACACACCTTAACCAGCAGATGTAAAGCCATCTTCCTCTTAATTTTTTAGTTTCTCTGGCTATAAAATGTCCAGGACACTTTTCTGCATCACAGTACAGCACAGCAGCTGCACTAGAAGGAGCAGTAACACCCGCTCCTGTCCTGTAACCCATTCTTTAGGGTGCTTGCTGAGGGCATGGGAAGCTTTGCTCTGTTTACAGACTGAAACTGTCTCTCCAGTTATTTTTTTTCCTGGCAATGGTTAAAAGAGGAGAGTGATTCCTCGCTCAGTTAGGGAGAAACCAGTATCTACAAATATCCGAAATCAATTGCAGTGCCTCCATGCAGACCTGAAAGCAGGAACAATTTTAACTCACTGCTTTCGCTCAGTATTTTCAGCTGGCTACCTCCACTGGGCTGTGTATATGCTGGTTTAAGGTGCTGCTCATCATGTTGGTTAGTTCTGAATTTCATCTCCAGGCTTTTCTCTTTAGTGTCTGCAGCCAGGAACAGTTTGTGCATGCCTCCATCAAGATTTGTATTCTACACTCTAGGAAGACTGAGGAGAGACATCCAAAACATCTAAAAAATTTTAATTTTGAATCTGACTACAGCTGTTAATCTTTTATCCTGTCCTTTCCTGTAACTAATTAATGTTAATGGACCTTAATTAACTTTATAACAGAGACTTTTCTCTAGAAATCCTAGCGGCTGCATCCCTCTTTGGTAGCACCCAACTACTCCAGGTGAGGTACAAAGGCAGTAGGCCTAATTTGGTGTCAAAGAACTAAAACATTTGATGGTGCAATAGCTGTATTATTTGCCCTTGCTTTTCAATTTCTCTCGCACTGAAGAATTCACTTTATGTACCATTACAGAAAACTGAGGATGGCTGTTTACATTGTTTTCTTCATGGTAGAAAAGGCAAAGCTATGGCTAGGTAGAAAATGAAGCAGAGATGCTAAGAGATTTTAAGATTACTGGTTGAAAAGTGGCATGATAGTTTTACTTTTCTACAAGCAAATTAAGGATATGTCTTGAAGAAATATACTTTATCCAGCAAACTGCTGCTCTACTCTGATGGAAAGTGGTAAAAAATGAAAAGGAATAGTCATTATCTAAGTGATGTAATAAGGAATTACATGTTGCTTTGAATAAGTTAATATTCATTAAAAAACAGTGAATTATTCAATGAACAGCTTTTTACAACTCTGGAGTTGCTTGCATATCATAGCAATAATTAGCAAATAATGGTGATACTGATACATAATACAACATATATTCAAATGTGATTAATATAAAAATGAAAAAAGTAATTGAATAAGATATTTACTCAGATTTTATTAATTGTGTATGTTATTCAACTAAAACATATATTTTTAGAAGACTGTATAAATTAATTTTACTGTGGATCTATATCCTATGCTTGTGCTCCCATTATAGATCTGATGTAGAGCTAATTTAAGATTTCACCATGCAAATGAGTGATAACAGTTGTACTCTCTCCAAGGACAATATTTCTATATGCCCTCATTTGAGGAAAGGTTTCTGTTGACCTAAACACAGAACATGTGCAAAGGGTACTAAAGATTTCAGTACTAAGGAATTGTTCAAGGAGAGCAAAACCTTCCCTTTTAGGCTGTGCAGGCTGAGATGGACTTCTTATTTCTTATGCTATGCCTCTAACTTATTTGTAGTTGCACATATTAATGCTTTGGCAGTCTCAGAGTAATTCTCCTACATAGGTGTCCACGACTTCAAAGCAATATTGAAATAGATAGTCATTGCTAAGTGCAGACAAGTGAGTCAGCTGGATATATGGGGCACAAGAAACTTTGGCAAAGCCAGAGCTACATTAGCAAATCTTCTTGGCTTAAAGGCTGATTCTTCTATTTCTTCCAAAATGTCATACTTACTGCCTTGCTCTGAAATTTGGTATCTTTGATAGGACCAGCTGTCTGTAAGGTTTCCAGTTCCAAATCTGAGGTCATATAAATAAGGTTTCCCTGGGAGAAGGCACCCCATAAAAATGTCGTAACATAGATGTTGCAACCTTTACATGAGAATCTGCAAAACTGTGTGTCAAATCGACATTCATACTTGAAAGGCATTTGGAAAGGTTACACACTTCTGAGAGATATCACCTCTAAAAGCCCTTTTCTGGGAGAGAGTCGCACATGTGGTATATATTTTCAGGCATTGGCACACCAGCTGGAAGATGAGAACATCCAGCAATGATGAAAGAAATACAACTGTTGTTTCATGGCTAGTATCTATTATCTGCACAGAATAAGCAGAACAAAGAGCTGGCTCAAAATTAATTTGTCTTGGGAGTAGGATGGTATAGCATACCAGGATTGGGGCTGAGCAGGCAGGCATCTGGAGATGCTCAGCTGAAGCAGGGAAGGAAGTGCTGCTTGTTGGGAAAGGAGGTAGTGAACAGAGGGTGACTCGAACTGTATAGCAGGACAATGCCCAATGAGAACATGAGAACCTAGAAATTAAATGGCAGAAACTTTGTTTACATGAATGTAAAATTTCAGAATGCAGTAGAGTTCAGACCTTTGAAATCTGTGAAATGTACGTCTTCTTTGATCTGTGCTGTAAAACACCAATAGCAAATTTTTTTGACTTTGAACAATTTTTAACAGGAGTACTTACACCCTTGTCAGTCAATCAGTGAGGAAGCCAGCTCCGCCAGATCCACACTGAATTAGGTAAATCTCACAACTCCTTCCCTTCCTTTTACAAGCACACAACTACATTTAGTTCTGTGTTTTCAGAAATTATGACCAAAGTCATCTCAGCCCTAACCACTGGCAGTCTCCCTGGCAGTACCTCCGCGAGCACAGTCTACAGGACACAACACTGAAAATGGGACATGAGAACTCTCAAGTCATCAACAGGCTTTCCCTTTGGTAACCGCACTGGAGGTCTGACAGAAAGCATAGTCCCTTTTTCAAGTGGGCACAGTCCATCCCTTTGGCTTTAATTTAGAAGCACATCTTTGCAAAGCCTTCAGACAGCCTTGTCAATTAACACAGTGAATAGGACGGTCAACACATTTTAATCTTTACAAAGAAATCTGGAATTTTAATTTTTTTATAGCACAGTTATTTGTTTATTTGAAGAAGTGAATTCCGTTACAGAACAAGACCTGCAGTATAATGTCTTGAATTATGCAAAAATTGGCTGTGATTATTTTTTTAAACAATAAGTTTACTTACTTCAGCTATTTTCCTTCTGTGTTTCTCTGTCTCCACAAAGACTCCTCTTTGTTTGCAGAAAAGCACATGGAAAACAACTTTCAGAGTAGCTCCTCTGAGGAATCATTGAATTCAAGCCTCAGCTTTGTACTTAGAAGTCTCTGTGTTACATTGTGCTTTATATAAAAGCACCACCGTGGTTGCTGAATGAGCATGTCTGGAGCTAAAGGTTTGAACTGCAGCAACCTGTGCTGCAGCCATCTGTCCAAATTACAGCACAGCCTTGTTCCCTGCACATCAGGCACAGGAGGAGAAATGCAGCCTTATGGAAAAGTGAGCTGGCTTATTAAGTAAAGGAACAGGAATAACTTCATTTGGTCACTTTTGGTCAAGCAGGGCTGCCCATATTTCCAAAACCATTAATCTGTAATATACTATGTTTGACGTGTTATTTGTTGAATAAATGTGAGGAAAAAGAGAGTCTAGCCTATTGACTAGATTATTTGTTGTGATTCATTTACTCACATCTATTACCCAATGCCTGAAAAGCAGCTTGCTTGGAGTTGATGTATGTTCTTAAAGGTTTTGGCGTAGGTACCCTTAAGGCCTGACCAGCTGAGCTCTTTCCTAAGTTAAACAGAGAAATAAACAAGATTAAAGTAAATATCAATAGAGATGTAGTTCATAAATAATCTGTCAAATGAAATATAGGAAATGAAGAAGATGGCAGAAAATTAATAGATGTGCTAAAAGCAACCTCATAGCCTATTACCCAGTGCTGCAAAATTTATTGTCATACAGAAGCCATAAATTTGTGACAAAATACTGGAAAGAAAACAAATGGGAGGCAAACCAGCAAAGTCAGGGCTAAAATGCATGCAATATTGGAAAATGTTTCTACTAACCAGACTGCTGTTATAGGTGCAAAATTTTTGGTGAATTCCAAAGCAGCGTCTAATCCTGATCTAAAGTCTAGCAGGAAAAAATATATTGACACATATAGCTATACAGATAGATACAATAGATTTCAAATTTTTATCCTTAAGAATGGAACTGCAAGATTTATAATTAAATTTTACTTGAACTAATGCAAAAATAATAATAAACCTCTCCCACTGATTTAAGTGATTGGTTAGGAAAGATATTCAGAAATTCTATCCCTTTGAAAATATGCCAAGACCTCCATGAACCTTAAGTCATGAATACATGTTTATTTCATACAGGCACTGATTTAAGGTAAAAGGAACTTTAGATCCTTTATCTAAGAGTTCTATGTTGTGCAGTTAATTACAAAAAAAAAAAAATTCCTTTATATCTCAGGAAAATCAGGATGATTTTTCTAGATCAATTAAGGGATTTTCTGTCTGTCATATACAGGAAGAACTTTTGTGTGCTCCGTATGTCTAGCAATACACAAGTTTCAACATTTGGCAATTTTCACGGATAAAATGCAGACTGTTGTGTCCCTGTCACACTAACATTGGCAGAACAGGCTTTCCTAATGTTAGATTTTGACCTGTCAATCATATTCTTCACTAAGTGCTAAACAGCCCGCGCCCGCTGACTGTGCTCAGAGATAGGTTCTGCAACTCTAAATTCATAGAAGGTGACAGGTCTGCTCATCTTCAGAGCACTGAGTTTGTCAGAAAGTGGTCTGACAGCCTCAGAGGCAGCTCAGGGTGGCATTCAACCCACCTAACTAGGTATCTCCAATGCAGGTATCTGAAACCAGGTGACTCATCTTATGCTCCTTTTATAATCAGAGAAAAGAAAAAAGCGGTGACTCATCTGACATATTTTAGACATCAACTTCATGATGAAATCAGTCACACCATGCAAGTGTCGATGTCTCCTCATTAATTATAACAGGGTTTTAGGTGACTAGCTTGGATCTAGACATATACAATAAATCTTACCTTAAGTTTTTTGTTTGCAATTTGAAGATTTCTCCTTGTAAGGAGCTCAGCAGTTGTGGTACTAGGTAGAGTTAAAGGAATATGTCAGAACAAAAGAAATAAAATGAAAAAAAAATTTTTTTAGGCCAGAATATCTTCTTTTGCCTAATCACTGGGTATTCCATATGGTCCTTCAGGGTACCATATTGTGGGACTACATCCCTGTGCACTCATCAGACTCGGAAGTGTTATGTTCTGGTCCAGCAGTCTCTGACACAGATGGTTTAGGAGGATTCCAGTTCCAGTTTAGATCATTACTCCAGCCCTAAAATGCCTATCGATGAGCTGGAATGTCTGAGTAGAAAATCAGGCCAGATGATCGTAGTGACACCTGCTAGTTCAAAATCTGGGAATCTGTGTGGAAATGAAAGGCATAAGCTCATCATAGTTTAAGTGCTCCTGCTTTGTGACACTGGCCTTTCCCTGTGCATCCTTCTATGTGGTTGTTTATATGGGGTTTTTCGGAGGATGGTTGTTACATATGTAGGTATATACATACAGCAGAGGGTCTTAACACAGCGTGAACTAGTAGCTGTAGGGGTGAAAATCCAGAGTCTTTCTTGGCTTTCTCATAGTCTTCTCAGGCATGCCAGGGAAGAGGTACACTCTCAACCTGTTAGTCTGTGTTGAAATATGAGCTGCCATGTCTTCTCTGCTTCTGACAAAAAATATGGACATCCCTGTCTGCATTTCGCTGTCTTTAAAATGGTTAAAATCTGTCAGTCTTAAAGCTTAAGTCTTCTGGGTGTCATTTTGTGTTTATAAAATGTTTGACAATATTGGGAAAGAAGAAAAGTATAGAAAAGACAGAGGTGTTTTTATTGTAGAAATATTGGTTTTTCCTCAGTTTTTTCCTCCTTGCTAAATTATAAGGAACCACACATGGAGTTATTATATATGTAGGAATTATTAAAAAACAAAACAACAAAAACCCCAATAAAACAACAAAAACCCAAACAATAAATTTGCGGCTGTATACTAAATGTTGTGAAATCAGAGACAGACAGTATAATAACAGCTATAAAATGAACTATCTGGTGGAGCAGTTAAGCTGTACAGTCTGCTAAGTCTGAATTCCACATCTATGTGAACATACTTCAACCATTTTAATCGCAATCAATTGCTGTCTGAGTGTGTATATGTCCTCATAAATTTGCCAGTCTCCCTCTCACATGAGGAATGTGTGACACATGCTTTAAGGTACTCCTTGTAAATGCTGTACAAGAAGGGGATCAGAATAAGAAACCTCTTCTGATTTAAATGTCACATTCTTGGCACCGGTTAAACACCCACAAAAATTTACAGTCAAGATTAAGAGATGAGACTTCAGACAGTACCCAAGAAAATGACTTGTTGGTACTTAAGTATGTGAAATAGCTTATAAATGGGGTAACGCCAGTCTTAGGAGGACTGGAATTTCTGACCTGATAAATAAGGCTTTCTGTTCTGCATGATTCTTTTATTTTTTTGTCCTTGTCACTTTTATATCTATTTGACACTGTTCAGCAGACTGAACTGAAAAAAGAAAAAACACATTTCTGAAAATTATTTTGGAGTATCACATAAATAAGGGGAATGCAGATGGAACATATGCATTTCAGTTATATTGTAAGTCATAGCAGTAAATTTTAGGTAAGTCCAAGGGACCTTGATTGGACAATGAGAATCTGCAGATTCTCAGGCAATTAAAACCCTAGAACTGGATTTTATGAACCAACTTTCAACACCACACAGTAGGTACACAATGGTATCTAGAGATGAAAAGGATTAGTAAAATATATTTTTATTTTCCTAAGTCTGTGTGCTTAAGAAAGTGCTTTCAGTACAAAGAAGTGGAAGGCTGACTGCCTTGTCTTTGAATCTCTCTGAAAAGAGCTTGGATGGGCAGTTTATACATTCCTGCATTTGTAAGAAATAAATATACAAGAATATTTTTAATATTGGAAAACCTATTGAGTTAAATTCCCAAAAGTAAGCTTATCCCTATTTGTAACAGAGAAACACTTTTAAAATTATTTTTTTCTCATTACCTTTTTGTACTCTGGTTTTGTAAGCAACAGTTACCTCTCTTCTTCACTAAGCAGATGATCAACAGCAATGCTAATTGTCATCATATATTAAAAATTATAACTAGGAAACCAGAATGATAAAACTTGCTTGGATCAGATTCTAACTACTTACTTGGCTCATTTATATTGGTATATCTTTCACAGATGTTTGTAATTAGAACAGAAGAAAAAAAAGAAATGTAGATTTTTTTTTTCCTGACTGGAAAAGTGTCAACATTACTACCACAGTGTTCCAGTTTATTATTTAAATTTTGACTTTTTTTTTATTTTCATGGTACCTCTTTTTGAAATTAAAAAGAAAATATTAACTGTAGTTATCTTAATTACAATCAGAATAAAAACTTACTCCACACCCTGCTCTTAACAAGAGCAGCTCCTACTTTCAGTATTCTGAGGGGAAAAGGAGATTTGAGGGAGGTTCACAACTGCCTCTGACAGTAGTTCCCCACCACTGCAAGTAGCGTGGATGTGGGCTGAGTGTACAGATGGTTCTATGAAACCTTGGGAGCTAACAGTAACTTCTGGAGCTACCTGGTTGGCTAGCTTCCTCCTCCAGCCTGGGCTGTAGCGTACGCAGCAGTCTGCATGCCAAGACAGCATGCTGCAGTTCCATGATACAGTTCCAACCTATAAGCCATATTTCATCAGCTTAAGTGCCATATGCAACTCCATAGCCACGAAATGGATAGTTTTGCCTCAGACACAGAAGTAAACTGTAATTAAACCCACACCATTTCCAAAGGTAAAATTTGAGCCAGTGCAACCATCAAAAAAGTATTTGGATATCTTTGATCCAAGGCTAGCTGAAATTTTGACATTATAAGTTTGTAAAGTACACCTTCATGTGTACTTTACATACATGCATAATATAAAAAATCAGCCTCTGGTCTTCTGTCTAGTGATTACATCAGTGCAGTGACTGGAGAACTACCTTTGTGTATATATATATATAGCCTATCAATGTGTTCATTAGACTGGATATTCTTCTAAATGTGTCAAGTCAAATCACCATTCCATGTCATATCTCCTTTTATACGAAGTATAAAAAATGTCTTTTTCTCTTTGATTTAACATTATCATGATAACATTTGCTTTGGACAATAGGACAGAAATTGTGCCTTTTCCAACAACAGCTTTCTTGTAACTCATTCAAGAGGCTGTCAATAGATACTTGATATTACATCATCAGCTCCAAAAGTACTATGTCCAGTATCTTGAATCTAGACTTCAATAACAGCAGTAAGCATAACACCAGTGTCCCTCTACATATTTTTTATTTTGAGAGGCAAGGTGTTATGCGTGATGGAATTGCAAGTTATTCACTGAATATTCTTCGAGGACCATAAGACATAGGAAAGAAGGTAAAAGGAAGTTTTGAGAGTATTAGGCACATTTTTTTCACCTTTATCCTGCACTATTGATAACTTATTTTATCATTATTGATGAATTATTTCAGTGAGTTGGTGGTTCAGGTCATCATTTTTATAATGCAGTGGCAGAGTGAAGGAGTTTTAAAGTACATGTAAACAGAGAAAGCCATAATGAACTTTGAATAAGAAAGTATGATGGGTGCAACTTGTTAATTTTATAGTCAGTTTTTATACTCTGCAGAGTTTTTATACTCTGCAGAGATGCAGAGTAAGTGCTGAGTCCTGCACTTGGATCACAACAAACTCATGCAGTGCTACAGGCTTGGAGAAAAGTGGCTGGAAAGCTGCCCCACAGAAAGGGACCTCTGGGTGTTGGCCAACAGCCATCTGAGTATAAGACAGCAGTGTGCCCAGATGGCCAAGAAGACCAATAGCATCCTGGCCTCATATCAGAAAGTGTGTGGCCAGCAGAATGAGGGAAGTGATTTTTACACTGTACTTGGCCCCAGATGAGGTCACACCTCAAATATAATGTCCACTTTTAGGCTTCTCATTACAAGAAGGTGCTGGAGTGTGTCTAACGAAGGGCAACAAAGCTGGTGAAGGGTCTAGAGAACAAGCCTTATGAGGAATGGCTGAGGGAACTCAGATTGTTTAGCCTGAAGAAATGGAGGCTGAGGGGAGACCTTATCACTCCCTACAACTTCCTGAAAGGAGGTTGTAGTGAGGTGGGAGCTGGTCTCTTCTGCCAAGTAACAGGTGATAGGACAAAAGGAAACAGCCTCCGGTTGCACCAGGAGAAGACTTAGATTGGATATTAGGCAAAATTTCTTCACAGAAAGGATGGTGAAGTGCTGGGAAAGGCTGCCCAGGGCAGTGGTTGAGTTGCCATCCCTGGGGATATTTAAAAGGCAGGCAGATGTAGTGCTGAGGCGCGTGGTCTAGTGGTAGCTTGGCAGTGCTAAGTCAATGGTTGGATTTGGTGCTCTTAAAGGTTTCTACCAACCAAAATGATTCTATGATACTATGATTCTATGTAAGCTTGAAAACAAAGCAATTAAGACATAGAAAACAGAGGGCTAAATCCAGAGCATGTCACTATTCTTCTGCCTTTTTCTGCATCTAAGGAGACATACCAGCCAAGAATACCTCAGAATCAAGGTATGGTTGGGCTGAAGGGACATGATTGGCTCCCAGTGGTTCTGGAATAGATTAAGTGTCTGGAGGCTGGCTCTCAGTTATGTCAGAAGTTAGGTAATTCCCCTACATTCAGAAAATTCAGTTAGCCAAAGTTTGCATTGAGGAGCAGGAACTATACTACCACAGTCCCTACAATGGGTCAAAAATGAAAAGGAATTCTACAAGGTAATGCTCTGATGTATCTATATGTAAAAGCTTTCCCTGTTTATAAGCTAGGTTTGTTTCCTCACTAAATGCAGGACAGGTTTACGAATTTGCAATGCTCTTCTCCTGCTGTGTAAAGGTACTTCTTTCATGACTTGCTCCAGCACCTTCTTGTAATGAGGAGCCTAAAAGTGGACATTATATTTGAGGTGTGACCTCATCTGGGGCCAAGTACAGTGTAAAAATCACTTCCCTCATTCTGCTGGCCACACTCTTTCTGATATGAGGCCAGGATACTATTGGCCTTCTTGCCCATCTGGGCACACTGCTGGCTCACCAGGCAGCTTTCCTGACAGTCTTCCCAAACCTCTAGCTCTGCATGAGTTCGTTGTGACCCAAGTGCAGGACCCAGCACTTCGCCTTTTTGAACCTCATACCAATGGCCTCAGCCCATCAATCCAGTCTGTCTAGATCACTCTGAAAAGCCTTTCTGCATGCAAGCAGATCAATGCTCCCACCTATCTTGGTGTCACTCGCAAACTTACTTACTGAGGGTGCACACGATCCCCTTGTCCAGATCATTGATAGAGATATTAGACACCGGCTGCAACACTGAGCCCTGGGTAACACCAGGGTTTTTTGACCCTTTCACTGGCTGCCAACTGGATTTAACTCCATTCATCACAACTGCTTGGGCTGGCCAGGCAACCAGATTTTTATGCACCAAAGAATATACCCATCCAAGCCATGAGCCAAAGGCTTTTTTTTAAAGACTAGGTAGGCAACATCCACAGCCTTTCCCTCATCTGCTAAGCGGGCCACGTTGTCATAGAAGATCAGATTAGTCAAGCAGGATCTGCCTTTCATGAACCAATGCTGACTGAGTCTGACTGTTTGATTGTCCTTTACATGTCGCATGATGGAACTCAAGATGATCTGCTCCATAACCAGCACCAAGGTGAGATTGCCAGGCCTGTGATTGCCACAGTCCTCCTTGTTGCTCTTTCTGTAAGGTTTTTATAATTTTTCATCAAGGTTTTAACAAATTTGGACTAAATAACTAAAAAAAATTTGTTCAATGTACAATTTCACTTGGCAATGTACGATGAAAGGAAGGTTTGACAGAAGACTTCATTTTTTCAATTTAATAAGCAGAAAAATATAGGGATGTTACTTCAGAAGAGCTAGTTTATTTCCAAAAGATATCCTCGAGAAGAGGAAGGATTTACATGAACGGACTGACAATTATGTACATTTGAACGTACAAGCATCTGCAAACACAAAGTTCCGGTTAATACAGAGTGCAACAGACACTTTCCCTACAGCTGTATTTGCAATTCAACAAGAATTTCAAAGCTCTGAAATCAATTTTAAACAATGTTTTGAGGGGATTTTAACTTGCCTCTTTAAAAAAAATAATATTGTAGCATGAAAGTTGGTATATATAAAGTTTGCAATGTTTAAAACAAAGTGATACACCTGCATTTTTTTAAATTAAATTGTACTGATTGTTAACCTGTAACCCTAAGTTATGGTTATGACATAAATATTTATGACATTTTATCTATATGTATCAAAGGAGTGTTTATTTAAACATGGAAAAAGTTGAACTAGTTAGGATAATGTACAGTTCTGAATTTCAAAAGACTGGAAAATAGACTGGAAAATACCTGGAAAAGGTATTTTAGTCAATTAAGTGTTAGAGAAAATTAGTTGTTTAACTAATATCCAAGTTAAATACCAAGCCCCAGATCCAAAAAAAAATATTTTTTTTTCCTAAGCCCTGTCCTAAGTTCATACTCTGATGAGCTGTGTCTTCTTTCCTACACAGAACATAGTGGACATGATCAGAAGTATTATAAAAGTACCAGCTGACTAAAGAAAATGATGAGTGAGAACTTCCAAGTTCTTTACAGTGGTCTTTGATTTGCATTACAAAAGTAATGACTGTTGCAGAATGACTATATATAATATTTCATTTTGGGCTATAGTACCTCAAGGACTTGGATTACTTTTCCTCCTATTCTTCTGTTTAGAAGTGTGAGGGTCCAGGTGCTCTAACCCATTCCATGAAAAATGCTACAAAATCCCAGTAGCGTCAAAGTATTTATTTAACTGGAAAAAAAGCTAGACGAACTCTTTTCCCTCACAACACCACTGGGATACTATGTGCCTTTGGTCTTCTTCAAAGGAACAGGAGTTGATGAGATGTGTTTGAAAAAAATGATCTGACTTAAGTGCATGCTTTTGAGAATCAATTGATTTATGCTTCATCTCATATGATTTAATGGAAATTATCTGGTAGAAGAAGAGTAACTCAGAATACCTCTGAGAAAAGGCCAAGCATGTATTATGTAGCAGGAACCTTGATTGTGCCACAATTAGAACACAGTCTAAAGACAACATTAATTTCTAAAACTGTGGCCAGGCTGCAGAATACATTGAACTATTACACTTCACCAGTGACAGACACAGTGGAAAACTCTAAAAGAGACTGAAAATTACTTTTATGAATTAGGGAACCATCAATTTGAATTTTTAGAAGAGTGCAAGCCATTACTGAATGAGTCATTAAAGTAGAAATGATGAAAAGTAGCAGACTCTTAGCCACCCCCTAGCAATGACTATCAGAAAGAAATAACTGGTTTGCTTCTCCCCAATTCCTGACAGAGTCCTCACTGGATTTATTAGAAATAGAAGACATTTAACCCTCAGCTTCCTGATGTATTTTCTGGGTTCCTTGCTTAGTCATGGCTAAATTTTAAGTCTGGACTTGTACCTATGAGCTGCACCATATAAACTCGTCAATATCAAAGGACAGACCTAATGAAGAAGGAAGCAGGTCTGCCTCTGACACTGCTGGACTGCTGAGACTATTTTCATTAGCATCTTACACACATTTCAGCACAAATATCTTGGAAGGACAATTGCTCTTACCCTGAGGGGTCTGGAGAGTAATAGAACCTCATAAACGTCGTGTTGGCTTCTCAAAAATGTGGCTTATTCCCCTCTGCACCTTTTCTACCACCCCAAACCATTCCTCTGGGAGAAAATGTTGTGCCAAGTCCCATTCAGTTATATCAGTGATGTCCCAAAGAGTCTGCAGGTTCAGCTCTACTGCTAGAAAAACTTCAGGGCTCTTCCGTCTGCAGCACCATAAGGCTGGATAATCTGGTGGCACACATTATCTTGCAAGCTTGTACTTTCATAGTAAAACAGCATATCTGTCCTTAGGGCGGAATTCCATATTTAGAGATAATTTTTTCTGCTTTTACACAATAGATCTTTATTTCAAGTTTGGCTTTACTGAAATCCAAACAGCTGTTTACACTAGAAAGCCCCAGACCTGCCAAGATACCAGTATGTACTCAGATCTGTACTCTGCAGGTAGGTCTATTCATTTCAGGGAAACTACTCACAGTAAATACATTTTAAGTATGGATATTTATATCGTCATAGAATCAAAGCAGACCTACTCAGCATATGTAATGGTAGCAGAGTTGGCCACAATATGCATTGTTTCAAGCCTCTTCTAGACACTGATGTCTTTATTCCTTTTCATAAATCTGTGTTATCAGTTTGAGCTGGCTTTGTTCGACACTTTTTAATTCTGCCTTATTTCAGATGTCACCGAATCTCCTTTTTATAGTCTGGGAGTCATAGTACTCCTAGGAGGTTGTGTTTCCTTTCCCTCTAAGGAATTTTCTGAAATCTACTCTGGAGAGATTTTAGTACTTAATAGTTCTAAAGTAATTTTGGTACCTTCATCAGCTCAGCAGAACTTTGGGTCTATGCTGTACTAAAACAGTTAACTCTCAATACCAGCTGTCACTGCAACAAATGTAAAGGAACCAGATTAGAAGACAGTTTCCTCAAGATAACCACAGCCACTAAGCTCCTGTTTTCTGCTGATTTATCAACCTGTGAAAAAAAAATTTCAATTAGTTTTGTTTATTTGGGGGGTTTAATGGTTTTAGGGATTATGAGCTTTTAATTAATTTGCTTAAAGAATTAGAAAATACCCATTAATTGTCTGGTGTCCCCTTGCTCTCTTACAATATTTATATAAAGGATGTGAAAGAAGACAGGTGCAAATCAATTCCCTTTTTCTATATGTCAGAGATTATTCTAGATACATAATATTCTGACTTTTAAATTGACTAGGATTAAAAAAACCCAAAGCTATATTTCAGAATATTTTTGTTTAAACTTGATTTCTTTTACGAAAACACACTCAGAAAGAATGTTGTGTCCACATTACCTGAACTGCAGAAGTAATCACATATCTGGTACAATTACAATCTAAAGAATTCAAAAGAACTGTCTGACAACAAGGTCAGATGACTGGAGACCTTTCAAGCATATGACCTTTTTGTAATTTCAAGGTTCTCTTATACATTTACCTTTATATGTGGAGATCTGTGACATCCTCAGATTGAATCTCCCCACTCTTATTAAATGTCCAAATTTTTTCATTACATTGTTGTGAAGGGGAGGTCCTATCCTTGAAAATAATAAGTTTTTTTTTCTATGTTTGGTAGCATCTTAGACTTCAAGCCTTCTAGTTTCTTGGCAAAGATTAGAGTCCTTTTTGCATCTTGTGAACAAATAATCTCATGAACACAAAACCAACAAAAAGGTGTAGATACCATTTTTCTCCTCAGAGATCCTGTTGACATCATTGGTCAAGTTCTGATTTTTGAAAAAATTCTGGCAGGCTAAGCTTGAAATGTTTCACGCAATAAGATGTAGGCAGCTCTAAAGCAGATGGGACAGGATGATGCTTGGATTTTTGGCGGGTCTACACAATGGCTGGGACTTGGGACTCCAAGGGGAGCTGAGCCCCAGGACAGAGGTACAAGTTGAACTGTCACACAGCTGGCAACCTGCAAGTCCCAGGCAGCTGCTCAGGGAAACAGCTGGCAGCTGGACCAGAAATGGACCTGTTTCACACAGATGATGCAGAGACTAGGGAACTTTCCCTTGGCTGGATATTTCCAGCAAATCCAGGAAACAAATTTAAAATACATTTTCTTCTGGAAACCATGGGGTTTAGGCCAACTTAGCACTGAAAAAGTTTCCTGAGCCGTGTCATCACCTGCAAAGAAACCAATGTTTACTGGAACTGGAGAGCTGGAGATGAAATCACGTTGACAGACAGTTTTTCTCTCTTTTAAAGTAATAAGAAATAGTGACATCTGCTCTAATAAAAAGACAGGAATGCTATCACGGGTGTCCTGGGTCTGCTGCTAAAAATCACAGAATGTGTGGCTGGAGATAAGGATGTATACAACTCCTGTAAATTAAAAAATCAAGAAGAGAATTCCCACAAATATTAAACAAGAAATCAACTGCAACAATCCTCCCCTCTTCCCCGATTTATCCTAGCTCTGATATATTATCTCTATCAATGCTAGGATATGCTAACTATGTAATATAAATGTCATTTTCATCCATCTTTTTCCTTTCGGCTTTATCTCGTTCTATAGCAGGCTTGCCATGAACTTTAAATGCACATTGTTCATGATGGAAAGTGTCCTTTTTCCTTTCTTTATGACATAGTCCTTCTTTTGAACATGAGAATAATGGACATGAGAATAATAGTCTGAATGATGCTATATACTGAAAAGCTTTCTTGCTGCTAGGTAGTTTTCTTGCTACTAAGATATTTCAGGATCCTTCAAATATTTTTTTTCCTACAGTGATGTGCTGATAGCATCACCACAAACATCATGTTATAGGTTAGTAATGAAAATGGTCCGGAAGAAGAGTAGGGAGAAAAAAACTTGAAAAAGTACTATCAGAATGTACAAGCTGCACTTCTTACTTTCTTAAGGAAGAAACCAATAATGCAGTAAAGGCCCACACAGCCTTCAACTGATCTTTTTTGGAGCTAAATCAATTAAAAAGACGTCAAAGGAATATTATAACCATTTAGAGAAGCATCTGAGGAGAGAAAATTAGATTTATTTGGCATAGAGTTTCCTTGTCAGTGTACTGTAGAGAGAACAAAAGACCTCAAGGGGACTGAATAAATATTCCACCTCTGGCTTTTAAAAATGAGATATTCAAACAGGAGTAAGCACAAATTTTAAATAAATGATTGCTGGATTTAATGCTTCTCATTAATGATGAAACAAATAAACTAGTAATAAAGGGCATATTTTGGTTTTCAGAGAAAAGAACTTAGATCAGAAGTTGTTGCTAATTCAATTGAACAAAATTTCTTGAAAGATTTTCAGAAGAATCAGAAGCATAAACTGTTGTCAAAGATCATAAAGAGGAACACTGGACAACATCAGAATATGGATGCCCAGAGCCAAAAATTACAATATCTATTTAGGAGAAGATTGGTCAATATCATCCTCCTGCAATGACATGAGTATGCGTACAAGTATGCAGCTTGATTTCAAGAACAAATTGAATCCATATCTTCAAATTGTGTATAGGTATCATTCATATATAATTTTGAATTTATAATAAATAATTAATTTAACTTCATTGAAAAGGTTAATTCAATAATCTCTCTACTTTAATTCTCATTAAAGGGTTTTTGTGATGTAAGGATCTTTTGTCACATTGGGAGAAGATTACCTCTCTCTTCAGGTAACTTCAAAGGGGTTACACTTTTCTCATTGGAGTTGTCAATGCATGAGGATGATTAGTCTGTCCAACAAACAGACTAATCAAATAACAAACAAAACAAGTTAAAAGCAGCCAAGAAGAAATCTGCAGAAAGCTTACTCTCTAGTACAGGGGAGCAGTAATATACCTAAAAATCAGCTCACCTGATGCTAAGTATCTGCTGTTTAGCCTGATTTAGCCACTCCATCAGTGGACAGAGGCATCTATATCAGGTGCTTCTCTGTCTTCTTTCATTCCTGATAGCAAGAGCTCAGGAAATTAACTTAAATTTGATAAATTTAAATGAAATTAGTTGACCTGAAAGTTTACCTCTCTAGCCAATAAGTAAGAAATTCTTCTCTGAAGTCCTATTTATATCATAGCAAAATATACAAGTCTAAATGGGATTTTTAAAAATAAAGATAGCATTACATTTTAATTTTTGGAATTCCAGCTCCCTAGTAGATGGATGAATAATTGTCATTTCATACTTTTAGTATTACTTCTCAAGAACTGGAATTAGTGAAATTCCCTTGTGGCTGTTGTTTATTTTTTGCAGCTTGTAATTTATTGTTTAAGGGTTTATTTTGCAATACACGTCTTTCATTTGTTGTATTACTGCTTTAGGATTACTTTCATTTTAAACAGGTTTGAAAACACTTCTTGTTAAAAGAGCATATTTCCATGTTAATAAACACTATTTCAAGTGCCTTTTTATCTTATGCATTTTTTTGCCTTCAGTGTAATCCTGAGCGATATCACCCAGTGAATTTAGGGCACTTGGAAGGATGTCTGAATTCTTGGAGGTGCATCTTGAGTACCTTAGAAGTCAGCTGTGTTCAGCTTTCACTTCGTAGTGCTAATACCCACTGAATCTCTGTACAGAAGCAGCAAAAAAACCATTTTGGCGATATGGAAGCATTGAAATTTGACATGGAAATGCATCATCAAAGTTCTTAAGCAGCTAAATGTGGGCAATGTCCAGTTCTATGAAAATGGATGAGTTGTTATAATGATTCCTTTTTCTTCTCAACAAACATAACTGGTGGAAAGGCAGATTTACATCAGTATCAGTTACCAAAAAAAAAAAAAGGAAAAGGAAACACTGGATGCAAGTAAGGTCCAGACTGAACTGATTGAGGTGGAAAATTCACTATCAAAATTAAAATCTATTCTTAATTATTTTCGTATTGCATAAGTTTTACTCTAGAATACTTGAAAATTGTGTCATAATATCTATTTCATTGTAGTATGCAAAATAAAACACTTAAAAATTTTTTTAAAAATCAAACCAACACCAAAACCCCAATCCTAGAATGGTATTAATTTCAATTATCATATAGGCTTCTATTTTCTATCTGAACTATTTACAACACAGTTTTAAAAAAAAATACATGCACATTTCTACAAAAGCTAGCAGTAAGCTTTTGATACTTTGCAATACTGAATGAAATAATTGTCCTTTTAGGAAAGTGGACATCATGGTTTAGGCTTATTTTTTTAATGAGCAGCGTAATATGAGCACATTGTAAGTGTACAATTCAGAGTTGCTTAGAAAACTAACTGTAAGAGCCCTTAAAAGCATCCTTGGCATTCTAAGGTGTTGCTCCATACCTAATGATGCAATAGTTTCCTTTACAGAATTCTGCTCTTCCTCTCCTCATTTTTTCCAGGCTTCCATTAACCTCTTCTGAGACTGATTTCTTTTTAGACAAGGTGTGCATGAGATTGGTTTGAAATAGATATTCTGCCAGGTCACAATGAGAAATAATGAAATTTTTTTATTGAATTTGGTTTCATAATGTTACTCTGCTTGAAACTGAAGTTCCTTAATACTGGGGTATGAAAACATTTGTCATTTGACAAGTGATACTCCTGAACTGGGAAATAGTCTTAAAGATTTCCAGTGCTATTTCTGTCCTGCCAAATACTACACAGAATTTAAAGCTAAGCATTAATATGTTTCCTTTAAGTGTTATGAGTAGGTATGTGTTGCTTTCATTAATTGAATAACACAGCAAAGACTGGATAGAAAAGTAAGCTTAACATTCCAGTTTTCGCAGAAATACTGTCACAATGATTGACAGATAATCATGGTGTAATCTATGTTGGCACCTTTCAAAACTGGAGTTCTCTTTTCCCAAAAAGGGGGATGATTTTCTCCCATAACATCTTTGAAACCTGTTGAAGAACAGACTAGAGAAGTCAACAACGAAGAGGACAGAAAACCAGATGAACTGCCAGGCTCAAACAGTTGTGATTAGTGGTATGAAGTCTATCTGGAAGCCAGACACCAGTTTTATACCCCAGTATCAACAGTGGGGTTTATATTTCAAAACTAACACCTTCATTAGAACGGGACATTGCAGACTTGCAGACTATATAGAACTAGGAGTGGCTGATGCACCAGACAGTTGTGCTGCTATACATCGACAGGCTGGAGTAATGTGTCAACAGGAATTTCATGAAGTTCATCAACAGGAAATGCAAAGCCCTGCACCTGGGAAGGAATAACCCCAGGCAGCAGCACAAACTGTGGGCTGATCAATTGGAAAGCAATTTTGCAGAAAAGGACTTGCGCCTCCTGGTGGACAAGTTGCACATGAGCCAGCAATGTGCCCTTGTGGTAAAGAAGGCCAACAAACTTCTGGGCTGCATCTGGGAAGAGAGTTCCCAACAAGCTGAGGAGGGTGGTCCTTTCCCTTTGTCCATCGCTGGTTAGGCCACACCTGAAATACTGTGTCCAGTTCTGGCCTCCTCAGTGCAATGGAGACATGGAGAGAGTCCAGCAAAAGGCCACTAAGATATTTAAGATACTGGAGCACCTGTCTTATGAAGAATGCCTGAGAGAGCTGAGACTGTTCATCCTGAAGAGGAGAAGGATCAGGGGGATGTTGTTGATCTGTGTAAATACCTGACAGGAGGGGGGTAAATAGGAGAGAGCCAGACTCAGAACAAGAGGCAACAGGCACAACATGAAATATGGGAAATTATATTTAAATATAGGACGACTTCTTTCTCATTCTGGGAACAGGTTGCCCTGAGAAGCTGTGGCTTCTCCACCCTTGGAGATACTCAAAAACTGACTGGACACAGCCCTGAGCAATCTGTTGTTGTTGACTTTCCTTTGAGCAGGAGATTGCACTAAATATCCTCATGAGGTCCTTTTACTCAAGTGAAAGGCTGATCCTTTTGTACTGCAGAGTTGCAGGATGAACTATCGAGGTTAAGGTTATTATTTGGGAAGATTTCAGAAATGGTTTTACAACTTCAAGTTCCATACCAATGGTACATCTTCTCAGACATCCACAAATATGATGGTCAGTTGAAATTTCCTACATTTGCCACAAACTGTCACAAAAGGTCTGGAGTTCATCTCATTATGGAATGCAAATCTATCCCTATGACTACACAGCTAACATTTGTCAAAGACACAGCCTGTGGCATTGCTGTCAGTAAACCATTGATTGCATCTTTCCCCATGCAATTCAGAGGGAGCATGGTCTTCCAGCTTTTCAATCCGTAAATTCCAATACCTTTAAAAAATAATTACAGTGATTCTATGCTGTATGGATCCTGTTAGTCTCTAGAAAATTAATTATTTGACTGCTACTAACTCCTTCTGTTCTCTGGAGCTACTTAAGAAAGCCACAGGCCTTAACCAGGGAACACTGAATATTAAACAAAGAAGCTCATAACCACTCAGTCTTAAGATCTGTGCTGATGGTATTTATATCTGTGGGCCATAACAGCTACAAGACGTGCCATGGGACCTCTGGTGGTTAAGAGCTGCTGACAGAGCTTGTAAAAAGCCTCGAAGCCTGCATCATCTGACTTCTGGAGAGAGGTCAAATGATTAATTGGCCTGGACTTCTTATGAGGTAAATCAACATACCACCACTGAATTCAACAGATCTTTGTCAATTTTCAGCACCCAATGAGAAAAGGAAAAAAAAAAAAAAAAAAAAAAAAGCCTGGCAACTAAATTTGTAATTCACTGAATTTTCACATTACTAGAAATATATAGCTTCTAGAAAGGTTTGTATCAAAAAGTCAGAGGTAATATTCCTGGACCATCCATGTCTTTTTCTCATATAGTGCACAAATGTATTCAATTTCCAGATCAGACACTTTCAGACATAGCGGGAGTCTATGCTCTCCACTTTTTCCTGTGACATAACCATCAGTAGGAAATCTTACATGACAGAAGCTCAAAAAATTCCAATCAGAACAGAATATAAGTGACAGATTCAAAATTACACTGGCACTACCTCTTGCTCAAAGCTAAATGAGTACATTTCACTTATATTGTCCAAACACAGGTTGCAAAAACACTTTTTCTCTTATATCAGGTAGTATGAAATGATTTCTCTCCACCTTTCTTACTCCTGGAAATACTTAGTGCTCTGTTTTGTTCACCATCCTGATGCAGCTGTGACCTACAATGAAATCTTAAAATAACCTCCTAAGCCCCACTATTTTGATTGGTATTTATTTAGCATTTTGCCAAAACAAACTACTATGAAACAGGTCCTTATCTCAGGGAGGTTACTTGGGTTAAGAAAGGGATTGTACAGGTAGCAGAGCACTTCCCTGTGGGAGAATGCAGCACACCAGTTTAAAAAACACAAAAATCCTAATGGAGGTTATATGCTTTGACAAATACCATGCAATTGCAAACATCCCACTTAGACAAGACGGAAGAAACTGTTTCTTTGGGCACTTTAATAGGCATGGGAGCATGGCAGTGGTGATAGAAAGGGGAAAACACAGCCCTGTGAACAGCCACTGGATGTCTGAAAAGGTAATCACTGGGAAGCTCAGGTCTGATTTTTGGATGCCTTTTGCCTGCCAGGTATAATATGTAACTTTTTGTCCTTTCTATTTAGAGGGTGTCCTTTCAGTGCCAGCCTCTGCAATGCATTCTCCTGCAACTCTAGGAACATTGGGGCAAAATAAAATCTTGCCAATATAGTATTATTAATGATTTTGTGGGCTGTCTCTCTGTTGGCAAGTCTTGTGCTAGAATACCTTATGTTCTCATTTGTAGCTTGCTGGAGTAAAAACATCTCAGTGCTAGGATTTCCAATTTTATCTTTTTTTGCAACTATTCTAAACTGCTACTTGCAATTCAGCTTTACTTTGATTCTTCCAAACAGAGCCAAAAAAATACTGGACTGGATGCATTGAAATTCCTAAACACTATAAAAGCCCAACATATTCTGTTACAAAATGATGAGCAGTATTTTACTTAATTTAATGGTCACAGTCTTTGCAAACGTAGAAACACAATTCTAAGGGAAAATACGCACAGAATCAACTTCATAGCAGTCTTTCATCCTGCTCTGTCTTGGAGTTTTCTAAGCACCTCTTCATTGAAGAACATGAGTAAGAAACTCAACAGTACTCTCTATTAGGAGTTTTGTATTTTAAATTACAGGATCTATACTTGAGGTTACATTCCCCAAAACAGAAATGTATCGGTTTACCACTGACTGCAAATGAATATGAAGAATAACACTTGGGGGACTTGTACCTTTCTTTTCTTTCTCACAATCTATTTATTTGCATAAAGTTGGACTCTGCAGCTGGTAGAGAATCAGAAAAGGAAAACTTCACAGGATGTCTCACTTTGAATGTTTGACTTGATATATTTTTTATTGGGATAATAAATAAATGTGATTATTTTTTTTCTTTCCCCTTGACTACTGTTACTGAAGGACTGATGTCCTTTTCGTATTACTGCTTTTCCCCTGCTCTTGTAATTTTCAATGTCAAAGAGAAGTATACTGAATCACATTATGTAAGGAACCAGCACATACGATAATATGGTTGGCTGGCTGAATTGAGTTTGTATTGAAGTTACACACACAGTAATCCTATTGTCAAATCTGCTCTTAATCTTCCTCCCCTCTCACCATTTTGTGGTAATGTTGTCTATATGTAAAGAACTAAAATCTCATCAATTCTTATAAGTCATTTTTCTCCTCTTAACTTTTCAAACCTCTTTGGACCCTCCTGTTAAGTTATCTCAGTGAATCAAATCAATTCCTCTGTTCTTTCCTGATATTTAGTCCATATCACTTTTCTTCCAAAAATCACTTCCATATGCCAAGTTCCATCTGCTTACTATGATGCTGGAATATAGCACTTTCTAGGCAAATACAACTTCTGCTTTTAGGACATAAATCTTGCATTCTTTGCACACTCAAAGCAATGTGGATTCTGAGTGTGCAGAAAATACAAAATCTAGTCCCTAGATGGTAGTTCCAATATCTCTTTCTCTTTTTGGCATGAAAAATTCTTGGCCAAATCCTGAAGGCCTGATACTACTTCCAGGTACACCTTTGTGACTTACGGTGAAACACTATAGAACACGGTGCTATTTACACTCCTCCACCTTGGAATATCATTCCATATCTTCACACAGCACCAACCACATCTGCACACACCCCTATTCTTAGACTAACCCATGTTTGGACCACATTAATTTTAATATCTAGGTTACAGTGCATAAACTTCAGGCCAAAATTCTGTTAAAATTTGAAGCTTTTGAATCTGTTTTAAATATCCAGATTATATATCTGGTTTAAATACGGATCATAAATTTTTGTGTATGCATACACTCTTTGACACTCTTAGAACTTTTCAAAATCTACAATTAAGAATATTTTGTATTTATACTGTATTTCATATTTATTTCATATATAACATAAAGCATATAGTAACCTTTAAGTACATAACGTGCCTATCTGTATGAAATGATAAAATGTATTTTTTGCATGGAATAAATTTTTACATCTGTGTTGTAAAGCCCTGGAAAATAGAGACTATCATAGAAATGCTGACACAACTCAAATTGTAGCAGGATTCGTAAGGTACATAAAATAGTTGAATGTTCCAGAAATTTAATCTTTTGAAGACAAAAAAAATTGTCCTACACTATACACCAGACAGAAAGGGACACTGTATAGAATGAATACTGTATGAAACAAACATTTTTGATTAAGTTTTGTCTTATATATGTTCTGTAAACTAAAATAAATACTTAGGAAGGACTTGATGATTGCATATCAAAACTAGTTTTATCTAGTGATTTGTTATTCTCTTCATTTAGTTACATTTATTTATTTATCAGCATCAGGGAAAAAAATAGAATAATACAATTTTTTTAAATGTTTATTTATCCTGCTTCCAAGACAGTTAGCGGAGCGTTCTTCATAAATATTTCGGGATGGATCTGTATACATCTTAGATTTATTATTTCAAAGTAGGCAGCATTATTTATTCTCATCTGAGTTGGGTTCCTGTTGTTTTGCATAAACAAAATTATCCTTTGATCTCTAGGACCCAAGAAAGCATTAAAGTTTACACCATCTCTTTTAATGTACAATGTAAATTTTTCTATTAGGATTAGCATTTTTTTTTTACTTGCTTTTCAACTAGTATTGGACATCACCTGTCTGGTGTAATCCTAAGAACTTGTAAGACTCCTAGCAAGAAGAATTACAATTATGGAGGATTTGGACATTTATTTTCTGATGCTGATTCTGTAATGGACCACAAGCAGAATAAGGAGCATTTGGTCTTGCCAAATAGCTGTCTCTTGAAGCAGAACCCAGATGAAATAGACTTTTCCAGCTGTGCCATGGAGCAGGAGAGTCATCTTGCTTATGCTCTTCCTCTGCCCTCTTTTGTCTACTCTGTGTATTTAGACTTAAAACACCTTAGGGCAGAGGGTGGTACTGTCTGCCCCTGGAAGCAAAGTGGGACACGCAGGTATGGTTAACAGAATATAAATAAGAGCTTAGTCAAAGAGAACTAATGATCAATACAGAGCAAAAATGAATAACACTCACAAGGGTATGAGTATTGCACAACTATGGCATGTCAAAGCTGAGGTCTGATGGACTACTGATTTTAAAGTACTCAGAATTTGCAAACAGCTTTAACCTTCATGATTTTCTTGTTCATTTTGTTTGAATTATAATGTCATCCCCAGAGGGGGATGATGTTCAACACTGGTATTTCGATGCACAATCATGCTTTTTACAGGAAAAATCAGACAACTAACAGCTGTAAATCTATATTGTACCCAATTTATGTGTCTTTTTAAAAGTAATCCATCTCCAAGCAAATTTAACCTTTTATTGTATCAACTAGAAGGATGATCCAGTTGTCCACAAAAAAGCAATTAGTGCTGTGTTACATTGCTTAGGACGTTCCATGCAGCTTCCACCTGTAATTCCAAAAGGACACAGGTTTCTTGATGGATAAGTGTTTACCTTGCTGGGTCTTTTGGGTGTCTCAAGTACCTTAGCTCATTGCATATAGCACCAGTCTGATGCTGAGGCATATGATTCCTATACTGAAGTCCTAGCTCTTTGTTAACCATAATGGAGCTTGTACTCTTAATGAAATACATAGACATCTAAAATTAGGGCAAATCATATCCTACCCTACCCTAAAACCACAGAATTCGGTGTAGCTTTTTGTAGGAAAATCAGGTACCTAATTCAAGCATTTGTGAATTGTATGATTTGTATTAATCCACTCAAAAGTGTCTGTGTGGACATGTGGATGGAATCTGGTTAAATGTGCCCAGTTTGGTCAAATGCAGGTCTACATAAAGGTTTGAAGAACAGCTTTACAGAGCCTTTTCTTTGCATCAGCTGGTAGTGGCTAACTCAGATTTCCACAAGCAAGCTCAAGTGCATTTTACGTTAACCTAGGCTATATCACCTGGCCTTCAGCTGCAAGTCCACAAGGGAACAGGTGTACTAGGGTTCTTATGTCATATCTGTCAGCCACATGCAGACATCTCGGATGTCATTAAGCATGTCAAATGGCATTAGACACCTATATGTCAACAACTGAATAAGGATGCAAGTCTTTGATGACTATAAGGAAAGACCAGGTACCTAGTCTGCATCTGGACATCTAAATTTAGATACCTCAGTCTGGAATTTCATCCCACCTGTTTTTATTTGTCACTCATAAAACCTTCTCCATGTCATTTCTGGGCTGAAACCAAAAAGCAAAAATGCCAGAGGAATACTAAGAGTCTAGGTTGTATAAGAGATGTTTTATTATGTCTCTCAGAAAGACTGAAACCAAGGAGACAGCTAGAGAAACTGTCTGTATCAATAGAAGATTCTGGGGATAACAACTTTTCTAAAGGAAATGGACACCTCCAAGTTTTGCCGAAATGATCTTCCCCATAAACCTGTTACAAAAATCTGTCTTCCTCAAGTCCTGTCTTAGTCTATTTTGAATGAAATGCCCAGATAGAGAAATCAGAACAAATAATTGGCCTACAACATCATTACACCTGATTTCACTTCGCCTGCAGGGTCAGATTACCTATAATTGTTCTCTTTTGTTATGAATACAGTTTGCTTCACAATTAAATTGCAGTCACAGTTGGTGTAAGAATTTTAGCTGTGGGTAGGAATGTGAGGATTTCTGCTTCTAGGAGATTTGGTCCTGCTGCCAGGTAGACTGCGGCTGCTTTTCAAGCCTCTGTGCTGTTTTGGGAGTTAAGTTGCAAAAGCTGGTCTAGGAAACTAAGAAGGGGCATCCAGTGAACTTTCTGCCTGCTCTCCTGGATTTGATGTCTATTACTTGTTTGTCTTTGTCTTGGAAGTCATAGAATCATAGAATCATTTGAGTTGGAAGGGACCTTAAAGACCATTGAGTTCCAACCCCCCTGCCATGGGCAGGGACACTTCCCACTAGACCAGGTTGCTCAAAGCCCCATCCAGCCTGGCCTTGAACACTTCCAGGGATGGGACATCCACGACTTCCCTGGGCAACCTGTTCCAGTGTTTCACCACCCTCACTGAAAAAAATTTCTTTCTGGTGTCTAATCTAAATCTCCCCTCTTCAATTTAAAACTGTTGCTCCTTGTCCTGTCACTATACTTCCTCGTAAACAGTCCCTCTCCAGCTCTTCTGTGGGTCCCTTCCAATTTTCTGCTTTGAAGAGTTAAACTATAATTAGAAATGCTTTATTACATCTGGGTAGGTTTGTCTTTACAGGCCCAGCATGGTACCTTGTAGAGGAGTTATAAATATGTACTCCACATTGGCAGGCTCACTTTACCTATTAAGACCACTGAAGATAACCGATGCTACACTTCATAAACTCCATATAGGAAGGGGATTTTTTCTGATCCTGCATAACTACCAACCTACCTTTTCCACTGTTGAATTTAAAGGCAAAGGTGATTCACAAGGGAGAAAGTAAAGATAATTGACACATAATTGAAGTCAGACAGAAGAAAAAATAATCTCAGTTTCTTTGGACTTTCATACTTGCATATTTCTGAATTCTTTTATTTCCAGGGAGCTGCATTGTGTTGTCTGCCTTAGCAGGAATTGTACTCAAAAGAGTCTTTCAGTAAACTGTAGCTTCTTTGATAGGCAATTTTATTTCTTAAATGGACAAGATTTCTATTAAAGGTATAGGAATTTTGCACCTTGGATTGAGTTCCTTAAAATGATATTGCACATAAAACAAATAGCCTGTTTCCCATCCAGACATTGGAGGGTAGGTGTTTCACATTCAATATATAGATTCATTCTGTACTTGTGAAAGTATTCATGATGACAGGGTTTTATCTATCAGACTGAGCAACAACAATTTCTACCTTGTTACACCATGATATGAAAATATTTAGTTCTATCCTTTTTAAAGAATACCAGCTTTCCTCCTCAATTTTTATTAAGCTAAAGAAAAGAAATATAAATATGAAGAGATTAAATGAATAATTTTACACACTATTAGAACTTGAAAGGATAAAAGTCTAGTTTCATCACTGATGTGTTCCTTAGCAGAATTTACTGAGTTCTATTAATTAAAGACATCATTTGCTGCAATCAGTGGTAAGGATGAATTCTCACACATTTGCATAAGGAAATTTGGAGCTGCTTTGTCTCAGTGAAAAAAATATATGCAGAAGAAATTCACTATACTTGCAAAGGAATGAGTTTATCTATACTTTGCTATATCAGAGGATTTTGCAAAGTGTCTTCACATTAAAATAAGTCTCAAAATCAAAATGCTTATAAGATGATATAAGGAATTTTAGGACATTTAAACTAAGCAGTAAAAGAAACTCCAAAACATCAAAGCCAGGAGCTTTTATAATGCACTTCCTTTGTTGTCTTTGCATGAATATTTTAATTTAATAATTATGATGCATGATCAAAGTTTCAGATGGACCAAACAGATACCATGTATGTTCACTTTATAACCAGATTTTTTGAAAAATATTATTACAACCAGATCTACTATCGGAATGGCTATTTCACTGCAGCTGTATCAGAACACAGTTCATTCCCTTGCAGATGAGTTTCTACTAGATTTGCTGGTAACTTGGCTTTTTAAAACTGCTAGGGATGAATGATCTCGACACAGCTATAATAAAAATAGAAAAGGAGCCATTTTGAAAGAGAAAAGAGTCTTTGCTATAGGGAAGAATATTGTATGCAAGAACCACGGATAATACAGACTATGAAACCAGAGATACATATTTACTTCAGCAAGAATTGTGACCTCATCAATAATTAGTATTTCTGATGGATAATTTTATAGATACAGAACACTTCAGTATTTTGTAGAGCTGCATACACTTGTACTCCATCTGGCAAATATTGTCTTAGTGACTGTCCAACATACAAAATAGCTTAAAGCTTAAATCAAGACAGAAAAAAAATGGAATCAATATTCATCTTCCAGCAATCTGCTTAGCCCCGTACTGATGGGAGAATAGCTCACCATTTCCAGTGCTAGCTAATGGTCCTGTGTCCATTTTCCTAATAATAAATTTTGTTTATTCTTTTGTGGACACCATGGCAAGGGTTAATATTAAAAGATTCTATAATTCAGACACCACTCAAACGTCAGGACATCTTACATTTCTGAAGCTGATCCATCCGCTGGAAGATGGCAAAACAGGAATTAGCGTGCCCAAGCATTAGGCACCTAAATTAGTCAGGAGAATGGACCTCCTCTTAATCTTTGTTGTAGAGCAGCAACAGCATCTGGATCTCTCTCCTTGTTTTTCTAGCAATATTATAGGGAATGTAGGAAGACCAGCCACTGGACTTAGCAAATTAATAGAGGTGCCTAAAATTCTGATGAACTAGAACTGTACTGTCCCCCATCTGACATTTTTATGGTCTCTGCACCTTTTGGAAGGCTCCCCAAAGAATCATACCTTTGGTCAAATGAGCCTTCATCCAAGTGTAGCACTTTTGAACTTATATTATGTGGTGGTTTTCATTCCCACAAAAGCTATTGACTCATCTTTAAATCTTAAATGTTTCTAGCCACGAGTTTGGATTCTGGCAACACCATAAGTAAAATAAGAACTTGGCCAGGAGTTTTTGTACAGCTTGCAATAGTGAAAAATTGATAGTTGTGTAGAAGGCATGGAAATAAAACACTTAAAGCTCTGTTAGGAGGAGTACCACAGTTTCATTTGAATCACAAACTGTGAGGGTTCCTGCCTGTTGGTGAGGACCACAATACATGTACTGTGTAAGTGGGAAGCAGAACTTAATTAAAAATTATTTTCTTGTTTCTTGGGTATTTTTTTTTTCTCTGCCTTTGAATAAAATGGATAATCTTTTTATTCTCATTAAAAAAAATAAGAACAAACCAAAACAAATAAAAGGTAGAAACTCAGACTGCAGTCAATCTTTTTGCTGTATTGCAGAGGATTCCTAAACATAAAGCTATAATCACTGTCTGATTGTATCAGTCCAGTTTAAATGTAGTTATTTGTGCAAAAACAAGTATTTATTTTACAAGAATAGAACCCATTGTAAAAGGATACAAACATTTATCTGAGAGGTGAGAAACGTGTCATATAATTGATATCAAACTGAACAAATCTATTGGAAGTCTCCTGTTCACCACAGTCTTCTAGATCAGAAATCCCATCCTGATTTGAGAAACCATCTCACTGAGAACTTTGTCAAATCAACTTCTTTTTCCAAAATAGTTTCATGATTTGATGGTTAATTCTGGAGATAAAGCATAGTAAATATGCTTATAACATAAATTAAGAAACCCCAAGTCACTTGTTTTTGTAAGGATTTATCACTAAACAATTCTCGTCTGATGATTCTTCCAAGTGAAATATCAGTAAATTAATAATATTTAACTCTGTAAATGACCTCCATCATTTATTTGCATAGCATAGAAAAGAACATGACATAAACTTTACCTGATTCTTAACTGCTGTGTACTAAACAGAAGAGCTAATAGAAAATCCTGTACAAGAATTTTCAATAAATAAAACTCAGAATAACTTCAGGAAAACACTCATGTGATGATTACTTTATTTTTTAAAAGGTAAATACATCAATTACCAACTTTTTAGTCAGAAGAGGTCAAGATTCATGCATCAAACAATACCTTTTATTAATTTACAGAAAGTAACTGTCAGAATATTTTTGTCCAGATAACTATCTGATTGAATCACTCATTAGTCTTCTCTGGAATAAATGAAATAGCAGACCAAGATTATTGAAGCATTTTTTGTGTAATACATTTCCAGACGTTCTTGGAAGGTCACCTTTAACTCATCATACATTTTAAAAATAAGGCACACACTAATGTAAAAGAGACTTACTCACTCTGCTGGATATTCATCTAATTTAACATCTAAACATGTTTTCATGTGCCCTTTTTCCATCTGTGGTTACATAAAAGAAATGAAGAGCCCATCCTCTCTCTAAGACATGGCATTACATAGAAGTCAATCTTAAATTAGTTATTTCACACTACAGGTCCATCTTAGTATTGCTGATTTTTTTTTTCATTTCATTGCTTCTGAACTAGAAAGATATTTCAGCCTTGAAATTCAGGAATAAATTGAAAGTAAAAGTACAGGCAGAATTTTATTGTTCAAAATTTTCTTTTTAATATTTATCAATCAGAAGGATAAATCCCACAAAAGACAGAATCTTAAACAAATGTAGAGCAGTGTCATATCTCCATCAGTAGATATAGATTCAAGTCCATTCCTCAAGTAGGTCTAGCCCGCACGTACAGAGGAGTCTCCCCTCTTTCTGCACGCTGTGCTGGGCACCCCAGATACCCTCTTTTCCCAGGGCCCAGGGGTCACTGAGGATTTCCTTCTGAAACAGTGTAGAGGTACAGGCTTGGCTACTGCTCCACTTCCAAAAGGAGATACTCCTTCCACCCTTCCACTCCAGCTTAACATCCCAGTGAGGCAATGCTAAAGAAATATTGTCTCATGGCATGTGAAGTAAGTGGGTGCAATCTTCCACCACTACACTGATTATGATATTGAGCTAACAACAGCATATGTATTGAAAACAACAGTTTTTAATAATAAGTTCCTTCTTTAAGAGAAAATCATCATAACAACTTCTCTTAAAATTAACACATAAAGTAGCATAGAAAACATAGAACGTTTATCTTCTTTTATTTAACTAATGTCTTTATAGGAAAAAACAATTGAAAGATACTGTAGCTGAAATTTTTTTGAGGGAAAAAAGGGTATAACACAACATGGTAATTTTGCACAATACGAAGGCCATTTGCAGTACAATAATGTACATGAACAGTTTCGAATGCTACACAGGATTTTGACTGCTTTCTAGTGAGTAGACAGCCCTTTCTGGTATTTTTGTTACATAGTTAAAATTTGAAGGCTTGTAGGAATACTAGAAAAATTGAGAATTTTATCTGAAGGGATAAACAATCTATCATAAAATACCTGTTTTATGTAAAATACCTACATCTGCCCTTCTTTTTCACATACTGTCAGTGCTTAAAGATAGTTTTAAGTAACAGAAAAGGATTTGGTACTATATAGCAGTTTATAAAGTAACAAAACAACATGGTTATACAGCAACTATATAAGCAAATTTGACAGCAATTGTGCATTCATATTCTATCTTGAACATGAAAGGTCAACACATTCAATATCATCGCCAAAACAAATGACTATGATTTTTGTTCATGAAAGTAATCCAATTTCTCTTCAGCTGAGATACAAACATCACTTTATGCATAAACTAGTAAGTTCAGATATCTTAAAAGTTCTGAGGCTTCCTCTGACAAATGATTGCCTGGGCAGAAAATTACAACTGCAAGATCAGGAGACATCTTTCAGCCTTTGAAAGGGAAAAACATTGTTCAGGGAATGTTTGGTTTTTTTCATTTTTATATGAATGCTAAGAAAATGTTTCCTTCCTCTGGAGAGCTTCTCTGAGAACATGAGTTCTCATCCTTTCTTTAAAATCTATCCTTCCTGAACTTGCAGTTTAAAATCTGATCTCAGCTTCTTAAAATGTCCCAACATTTTCCCATGGAAACCTTATATATCTTAGAAGAATGTAAGGATAAGGCTGATCAAAATCCATAGTGTTCTAATAACAATGATGAGAAAAATGGGACAAATGCATCCCTCTTGCAAGCTCATTCACTTTGCAGAAATAAAAAAAAATATATATATTTATTGCTATGATCACTCTCAAATACAGTTGAGTGTGTTTTGCTGGAAACTTTGCTTAAACACTCCTTTGGACAAGTTTGTCATTATCTGGATTGAAGTGTAAACAGGCGCTGAAACATGTTATTTTGGATATTTTCCTGCTGAAGGAACTGAATATTGCCCCCTAATATTCACTGTTGTACAGCACATACAGTATTTGCTATCTTCCCTTACAAGAAGTGGTTTCTAGTGGGCACCCATAAAGTTCATGTTGGAAATGACTGCTGGGGTGGGATTATCTGACTCAGAGATGTCTGCATCAGAGATACCCTTCCTTTGTAATCAGTTAGTCAATGTAGTCAGTGAAGTCTAGAGTGCAGTTCACCACTTCTAGATACACCCTGTTCAGGACTCAGAATGACCTGCAGGGACCGGGGGACTCAGTTCAGGACATCAGGCATCAGTTTAGTCTGATGGAGAAGATGTTTAGGATGCAAGACCTTCAGAGGAACTGCAAAGATAGCAGAGACAAACAAACCTCAGCAGTCGCAGGCAATATAGCAAGGAGCCATCAGTGGCCACAGTTCGATGAAGTAGCAGTTTGTGCAGAGTTTAGCTGGAGATACTAGTAAGAAAATGGTGGAACAGAAGACAAGAAAAACATGTTTTCTAGGGATGAAGAAAACAATGCAACAACACATATATTAACTCTTTTAGAAGGCTTTACCTGTCATTTTGTAGCAAAGAATCTCATCCTAAGAGCCCCAATGCTGAAAAAGAATTTCCATTTTTCTCCTTCCAAGTATAACAGACACAAAGTAATGTGACATCCGGACACAAATTTCTGACTTCTTATGCTCCCAAGCATTTACAAACATTTTAGAGCTATCAGCCCTTCGTACATACCACAAAGGTTTCGTGCCTTCCATTACCCTAGTCTTCAGGTGGGGCACATCACAGAGGAATCTGAGTAACTTTCCATTATGTCTTCCTAAGTGCTTTGTTATAGTGTGAATGCTTCAAACAGAAATATTTCCCAGCTGCATCCACAAATGATTTGCAGAGATCACATTATATCTGTGGGTGAATCAAATACATAATGCCTGCTGAGAAAATACATCTAAAACCACTAAGATAGAAGACACACTCCCAGTGAACAGTTAGTGAAAACTTTACTGTCCATAGGCAAACTTACACTTAATTTTAAAAATGGAATATTCACAAGAAAAAGCCATTATATACACAGAGATAGCATTTGCTCCATAGATTATAGCTGAAAAGATTGCTGAAATGATTTATTGTCAAATGTCAAGCTGCATTGTTGTTGAGCTGCGTTCCTAAATTTCATTGAACACAATTCAGATTGTGATACCTAACAAGGATGCAAATGGCCCCTGAATTTGGAGAAAACACAAGCTGCTTGAAGTCACTTTTTGCTTCTTCTATGCTGATTCTAGCACAGCTGAGCTACCATTCAGGGTCCAGTTCCTAATTTAGATTTTCACTCATAGAGGTAATTACTGATAAAGGTAGTACCAGTTGTTGTATACCAGTATCATTTATAGTTCATTTGGAATATGAGGTCCTGCTGTACACTGGGGATGAAGTTGAGTCACACTACATCAGCCACTGAAGATTGCCTGTGGTTTCACAGGGAGTAGAAAGAACCTAATTACTTCTTCTCCTTCAGTAGTGCAACGAGTCCAAAAGGTCTCTCCAGCTGCAACTGCTTTTTGCAACAATGGGATAATACCACGACAGAGTGGAACACACAGTACAGCAAGAAAAAAAGTGTTTCTCTACTTACTGCCTCTGGAGAAAGTAATCCCTATTCAAAAATTTTTCCACATTGCTGTGTAAATATTAGATGCCACCAAAGCATTGTGACATAAACTCAAAATATCAGGAACAGATGCTACTGTGCATGCAAAAATGGTATTTTAAATTATTCTAATTTAATACCTTTTATTGTCATTTTCAAATAAGATAAGATATAATGCAAATCAGGAAATTTCATATAAAATTCAGTAAGAAAACTGCTTGAGAATTTGATATCAAAATTGCAATCAGAGTTAGCCTCCTCACAGAGAGCTTGAAAACCTGCAGGTTGTGAGGAATAGCCAATTTAATGGGGAACTTTTATTGTGTGTTCTCCTAAACACATACGTTTGCTTTCTCCCAAGACAGCTTAATAGCTTTTGCCTAAATATCTCTACATTCAAAAGTATAGGGCTGAGCACAGAAAATTAGCCAGAAAGAGACTTTGAGTTTTTTTAGAACACAGAGAACACGGGAAACCAGATGCTCAGAGAAAGGTCCTTCTGTAGCTTGTAAAACCACTTCAGTTTCAGTTTGTATTTTCTGCTGTGCAGCAACAGTAGTCATATCTTCAATGATGTTAATTCTAATGCTTATAGTAGAGGTGTAATAAGATCACAGTACTTGCTACCTCCTTATTAGGTACTTTGTCGAAAAACCAAGCCCTCAGGCAACACCTGTTAAAATGTGAGGCATACCATTCATGTATTAGGTAATTAAGGTGCTCTGTCTTTATGAGAGTACCAGGGCATCTTTTATCTAATACTAATTTTAAAATTCCATTCACACATACACAGTTTCTCAAGGATTTCAGCCTAAGCCCATGAAGAGTAGAACAGTAGAAAGAAACAGGAGCATCAGAATCACCCTCTGGATCAGAATTCAAATCCCAGTCACCCAGGCTCTAAAGGGGCCGTGTAAGAAGACATTGCAAAGTTCAAAGACCTCTAAGTAGGTAAATTTAAGGTTAATTTGGTGCAGCACTAGTCCTAGTCTCCTCCTGATCAGAACTTATTAAAGGTGGGCTTTAAGCTTCAAGTATGAAGTTTAATAACACTTCTGCATAATTTTAGTTAGCATTAACAAGGATAATGGCATATTCTTCATATCGACAAACCTGTCAAACTGTGTTGAAATCCTATTAATTCCTGGCCCCAGTTACTTCCCCTGGCTATAATTTATGCTCCATAAATACATGTTGTATATGCAAATGACTGACAGAAGGATAGAGCCTTGCCGAAATGTTCTCATTTCCAAGATCCAGTGTATATTCTCGTCACCCAAATCTGTATTTTCATTCCTTATTATTCCCTCTAACTGCTCTCTTCATCTCCTCTGCTTATTGGATTTGTAATTAATTAATCACTGGTATTCTTCATTCCTCTGTTTAAGGAGACATTTCAATGAATTGATAATTTAACATTGCTTGGAGATTATTTTTAGCTGTCAACAACTACTTCATAAACTATTTAGAATCTCAGTCACCTATTTTGACAGCATAGCACTACAAGCTGTTTCTTGTCTCTTCTCTCACAGCATAACTGTAACTTTCAAAGGAGGCAAGACATTGGATGTGGTATTCATTATCACCTGATAATTACAGGCTAATTACATTCTTTGAATGATTTGTTTTCTTATAATGACAGATAGCAAAATATTGATTGCAGTTTTCCTCAGCATGCAGGGATAACAGTATGAAAAAGTTATGTTTTTCATCACCTAGTCATGGCACACAACAAAAAGAAAAGCTCAGTATTGATACTAGTTCTCTATATACATCTCACTAATCTTTTCTAATCCTTTTTCAGTTTAATTTTCTAGCTAAGTGGCTCTGAGATATTAAGCTGGAAAATGAAAATCGTGGGAATTTCTCTGAGAAAAAAACAATGCACTTTATGCTGACACTCTATTTTATACAATACCACAAAATAAAATAATAATAAAAAAAAGCCCAAAACATTTTCTCTGAAAAATAAACATCTCAAAAGCATATAAAACTGCAGTGCGATTTTGGTTCAAAGCTGCAGACTCCCAGAGCAATAAGCTTCTGCTGCTGCACAACATAGAAAATTGAGGACCATGGTTCTTACTGCAGCTTCCTTTCACACTGTCTAATGCAGAAGTGTTTGTAATTTTTCCCAGTTCAGTGCATACAGGACATGATGTTTGAAGACCCTTCACCAGGTAGTGCCAATGGACAACCTATGATTTATTTTAGCACAATCTTTGTGCTAAATATCTTTTTCGCACAAAATCTGGAAGAATGGGAAATAAATTATGAAGTTCTCCTGCTTAAGGTGTTGATTCCCATTGTGCAAACTGTGTTACAAAGCTGTGACTAGGTGTTCTGCATTAGCTTCTTGGTTCAGATCAAGGCTGATCACTGGAGTGGATCAGTCCTTTCTGCCCTCAGGCTCACATCATGAAGGGGTGCAGAGAACACAGAATAGACTCCTTTTGACCAAAACTAAGTCATAAAGATGCTTTTTTGTGATTCATGGAATATACTCCAGCTGATGATGGGCACTCAGGCCATGGAATTAGACCAAAGCTAGACTGAGGGTAACGACTGAAACAAGTTCCCTATGAATAGCAGGTCCTCAGCCAGTAATTGTTCTCCCATGCAGCCCCTGTGGCACCACCTTGCCCTGCCTGCTGATACAGACATTTTCTGACCATCTCCTTAGACAAGACTTTAGGGCTTTTAAGAGTTTTAAGTATTTATTTTCAGTTGCTCCTAAAATGGGAAGTGACACAAGAAAAGCAACAAGGTTATTTGTTCTGTCCTGTTTACAAGGTTAAGGTCTATCCCAAAGTTAGAATTTAACTCTTACATTGCAGTATTCCCAGCAAAAATATTGGTGTAAGCTTTCCACCTTACAAGACAGACAAACCACAGGTTGTCTTTTGATCAGATTCAAATGGGAAAACATCCAATTATTACCTTCAACTGAGATGCCAAGAGCAGCTTTAAATGCAAAAAGAATGTGATTGCAAATTTGCTTGACAATGAATTAATATATGTTTCCTTATTAGGGCAAAAAAAAATTATTGCCGTTAATCCTCCACATATTTCTCTTTATACACTTTTTGTGTGTGTGTGTGTCTGTACTTCTACCCTGTCCACATCACAAGCAGATTATTTCAAAGAAAGATTTAGTGAGTTCAGGGTGTGAAAGGGTAAGGAAATTGATGAGACTGCAGTCTCTTAATATTCTCTAGATATCTGATATACACACCGAATAAAAGTAGTGAGAACATGACCTTGCATATAGGAAGTCTTTCAGGTCACTGGAACACTCAGACAAAAAGGAAGAAGAGTGGTTTTTATTTACTCAAAGGAGCACAATTAGACTAATAATAACATTATGTGATTAGTAGGATAGTTTGCTATAGACTTAAATCAGTATGCACTGCTGGATGACTGCCCGACATTTGGAAGATTTCACTAACAACGGTTGCTGCTGTTGTCCCACTTTTATAGTCACACTTCACAGAGGGTTTGAAAGGGGTTTTTTTAGGATTCTATCTGTAAGGGTCATAACAGATTGATTTCTGTAACTTTTTGGATAAATAAAATAGTCTGAGAATTATGACAAATGGAATTTTCTAGGCTAAATACCTCACTGATCTCTCCTCCTTTTGTATGTGGTTTCTTTGATCCCTGTCAATGCAGAATCTCTGAGATAGAGAAGGAAAATAATATATTCAACAGTACCTCTAAAGGGGTAAAGAAGGGAACTCTTTCTTCCTTTCTAATTTCCTATTTATTCTAAACTATCCTCTTGAAATGACTCATTCATAACACAACAATCCAGACCAGGGTGCTGGTTTAATACAGAGCAGATGTAAAGTCAAGTGTTTTCTGACCTTAGCTACAAAAGCTATACATTCAAAGAGCTGGAGCAAAGATAGTGTTGGTGACGTGGCTCATTAATTTCCCTTTTTCTTTTCCTTTTGTAACAGAATTAAATTTCAAAAGAAAATCTCTGCTTTATTTTTAGCTAATATTTGCTTGTCAGAGGAAATGTCACTTTTTATATTTTATCCCCCGCTCTTCACTTGTAATTATCTGAGCTCTAACTCTTGTGTATCAAATTATGATAATGAAAATACATTCAAGTAGAAAACCCTTACCAAATCACTGACATAGCTAGCCTTAGTATCAACATTGATTAAATGCTACAATCTTTTTCCAAGAATTGCTGCTTCTATATATCTTGTCGTTTGAGCCTCGTATAACTTTGTAATATTTTACCTGTATTAAATAAAGGATAACTGAAGACCCACAAAAAAAAAGTGTTAATTGTATCTAACTAACTGGAGCAGTATGGGGACACTTCTTGAAGGTGTTAACAGTCTTCTCTAAAAATATGTATCTCTATTATTTGTATCAAACTGTGTCTATTGTATGAATAATTGTATGGAAGTTGTTTCTGATATCAGCTGCTGTTGTTTATAAACTAAAACTTACAAATTTTTTTGGTTGGTCCATGATTGGAAATGAGGAAAGAAAAAAAGGAAAAAGAAAAGAAAGAAAAAAAGGCTAATTTAATCTTGAAAAAAGCGATTTAGAAAGTTGCTATTTTCTAAGCACAGACCTAAAAGGTAGCATTCACGGCAAAATTAAATCAAACCACCTGGACAATGAAGCAGAAGAAAAAAACCCTGTCCTCACTGCCATCCCTTTAGTTTGTCACTGCACACACAAGTTTGTGTCAGTGGCAGTGCTGTATTTTCACAAAATAAGAAGAACTGTCTGAAATTGAATTTCAAAAGAGGAGGTACTGGAACAAATTAGAAAATTAAATGCTGACTAGTCACTAGGACTGGAAAATCTTAAATTAAGAGTTCTGAAGAAATTTAAGAATTAAATAGATGAGCTACTGGCAAGAATATATAATATGTCAGAATCAACTTCTCTATACAATGTCTGGAATTCAGAGAATGTTTTGCCCAGCTTTAATATAGCTACAACACTTCTGTCTGGCATTTGTTATTCCCATAACCCAGCTTCAGTTCCAGAGTGAAAACTGTGTGAAATGACAATAAAAGATACACTTAAGAAATGCCTTGAGGAGTAAAAATTAAACATAGAACTACAGTGGCTTCCATGAGGAACAAAAAAGATTTGTGCTTCACCAGATTTTGTTGGAATTTGTGAGTGAGACAACAGCATGGAGAATGAAGGAAAAACAATTAATATATTCCAGTGAGATGTTCAAAAGGCTTTTGACAATTTTTCTCAAAAGATACTATTAAGGAAATCAGGCTGTTAAGTACTGTCAAGGATCAAAACTGGCTAAGGCAAAACTAAACGCTTAGAAACAAACAATGGGCTTTCAAGACCCTCAGAGGTCCGTACTGGGACCAGTGCTGTCCAACATCTTTGTTGGAGACATGGACAGTGAGGTAGAGTGCACCCTCAGCACCCTTGCTTTCAATATCTGAAGGGAGCCTATAGGAGAGCCAGAGAGGGACTCTTTATGAGGAAGTTAGTGATAGGACAAAGGGCAATGGTTTTAAATTGGAAGAGGGGAGATTTAGATTAGACACCAGAAAGAAATTCTTTACAGTGAGGGTGGTGAGGCACTGGAACAGGTTGGCCAGGGAAGTTGTGGATGCCCCATCCCTGGAAGTGTTCAAGGCCAGGCTGGATGGGGCTTTGAGCAACCTGGTTGGTGGGAGGTGTCCCTGCCCATGGAAGGGGGTTGGAACTCAATGATCTTTAAGGTCCCTTCCAACCCAAACCATTCTATGATTCTATGATTAAAAGATGAAAATTCATACTGGAGTGCTTCTGAGACAGTTGAACTGGCTTGCACTTTATCTATGAAGATCTGTAAAATGGCTATATGATGAAATGCTTACATTTTCAGATGTTCTAGTATATTTAAATTAGCTTCAAATTGAGTTAATATATATTACACAGAACTTACTTGAATTAGCAAAATATTTCCTCAACTTCATTTTACTCCCAATTTCTAGCTCTGACTCAAAGATGTGAGGGGGAATATGCCAAACTTCTGCCGTGTACCAATACATTTCCATTATTTCACTTTGTTGCTTGATATTTTGTAATGTGACATGAGACTAAACCGATCACAACACAAGAAATCTAGTGTTGTGCAAAACTCCTAAATGACAAGGGAAGGGAAGGGAGAAACTTTTTAGGTCAAACCCATCCAGATAGCCAGAAATCTCATGAATACTGTAACTCATTTCTACAAGTGATGATCCGTATTTACATTTATCAGATGTAAAATTTTTAACTGTGGCTAGGTAACTGTTGTCTATATGTTCCCTTCTCTGACAGCTTTCTTATCTTTCTATACTTACTACTTATTCACTTGTTAAGCTTGGTTTAAACTTCATCTTGCGGATCCATGTTCAAGAAGAAACTCCATTACTTTTCATGCAGCTATGCTTCGGCAGAGTTCTAGTGTTAATTATATAGTTAGGACTATATAGTAAGCTCTCTGTAGCACTATGTCTCATCACAGATTTATAAAGTAACAAGATTGGTAGAAGTTATTCTAGTCTAAGTGTAATCTGAATCAATGAAAATATATGTTTCAATTGTATTTTTGTTTTTTTTTTAAAAAAAAAAGGTTTCTACCAGTTACTTTCTATATTTATTCACATTTCAGTTTATATTCCAACCCACCCCCTGCCACCACCACCACCCCCAAATTATTTGTTGTGAAACTAAAAGTAAAGTACATGGCACCTTTGTCAAAGGAGCTGAAATTCAAGGGCCTGCACTAGATTTATATTTCTGCTCCTGGAGCTGAATAGTACTGCAACTGTTACACAAAGAATTCAGCCTCAAACCTTTACAGCAACAATGAGAATGTATACAATATGAACTGTTTTACAATAACTGCTATAATATGCTTTCCAGACCTAAGAAGCAATTTGTTTTACTTAGTAGGCATCTGAACTCCAAGTTCAGAATTTATCAAAAAAAATCCATGTATAATGGAAATAAACATGTTTTGGAGTGACTTTGTGAAGAATTTGTATGAATATTTTTGGTTCCCTTATGGCAGTAAAAATAGCTTTCTGGCATTCCCTCAAGGCAAAGACTTTAACTCTACTTTGTGATGCAGAGTACAAGATCGGATGAAACTTGACTTACGGTGAGAGAATCACTTTGCCTCATGTTTTTCTCCTTTTAATGTAAGTTTTTTCTATTTTAACTTCAATTTTTTCTTACATTGCATGTGTAAAAGGTGCAATTGCTCATGTTTCTTAATGTGTTTTTAGAGAGGTACCTGAGGCATAGGTCAAAGGTTGTATCCAACAACTAGAACCAAAAAAATAGCCTGGGCATCTACTTTCCATTTAGGCATCTAACCCCAATTTATAACTGTTGATTGACTTTTCCATGAACACAGAAAGGCTGACAGAATGTTGCAGGTTTGTACCAAATACTTGTATGTATATTACAGCAGGGTTGCCCATACGGAGAACATTCAGCACTCTCATCACTATGCTCGGTATCACCACCCACTTGCTGTCTCATTTAACACTTAAGTAGCTGAATCAAGAAGAAATAGATGCAACTGTACTTTGTCCACCTCTCTGAAATGCCCTATAAGGGAATCCTTGATGTAGTCTCTGGCAAGGTCAGATATCAGCATCAAAATCCTACTCAGAACAAGAATGTGAATCTTCTAGTTCTTTTCCTCTTATTCCTTACATTTCTCCTTTGTGTGAGTTTCCTGCCTACCTCCAGGAAAGAGTTCATATTTGTGAATTTTAAGCAAAGCTCCAGGAGCCTCACAGTGTCTTCTGCAAACCCTCTGCATTTATTTCTCAGGTCAATGCTTTTGTCACATTTTTGGTGCCAGTCTGAGGTGCCCAGCTCCTGGTATATAACAGACAGGATACAGAGATGCCTGACTCCAGACCATGGGTTCTGTTAAAATCTGCTTATGGAACACAGTGGTGTTTTAGCGGGGGGTTTATGCGAAATCTGCCAGGCTGTACCTGCTATTGCCTCCCAGGACTGTTTTCCTTCTTGCCCCAAACTGTCTGTAAGCAAAAGCACACACTCAAGGTTTGCCCCGGCATGCAGTCAAGAGGCTTCTAGGCTGAGAGCCTAGCCCTAGTAGCCATGAGATGCCCCCAGGTTTCATAGTGCGGACATAGTCTACAAAGTTAAACCTCATCATACGTATATATCTGACCCTCATCACTCTCTGACTTAACCTTCTCATACTATCTTTTCTCTATTTTTTTTCCCCTCTGTAGTTTAGCAGCAACTTAAAAGACATCCTTTACTTTGCCTGGTTGTTTAACTCTCACCATTAGGAAATTGTAGTAGCTGGACTGCCAGGAAATGTAAACCAGAAGAAAAGCTCTGAAGCCAGAAGGAATCTGTCGGTTTGCACCTGCAGAGAAAGCAACTTCTGATCTCTAGTCCCTTCATTACCCATGTGTATACAGGGTAAGGTAATTATACATTTTGTGCTTAATGACTCAGAGCTATTTATAACAAGGATATCCAGTAAGAAAAAGATACATCTTCCATAACCCTGGGAAACCTGGCTCAGTGTTAAACTGGAATAACACCCTTAATTTTCATTCTCTGGACAAATTTTATGTATTTTACTAATTCTTCTTAATTTAAGTTTAGTTCAGGCTAACAAAGGAAATTATATTCTTTTAGCTGCCTGGTCTTCTGCTTCTCTTTTCTGTATTTCATTTTCCAGACATCTTAAAGAACAGTTCTCCTGAAGGATACTTCGGATGCTAGAATAAATTCACAGACAAACTCGGGGTGTTGGCTCAAATCTGTGTTACACAGATCCTTTCTGCATGATTTAGTATAAGTGGCAAATTAAATGTCACAAATGCAGTAGGATTTCAGATTACAGAGACTCTACACCTGTGGGTGATTAAGATTGCGAACTATTCTCTGTAGAAACAGTGGATTAACCCTTCCTTGGACAGACAGGGATGTTTGTATGAAGCCCTTAATAGATACAAAATCTATTTAGTTCTTTTAATGCTTCTGCACACACCAGGAATAGGTTGAGGATAAATACAGGGTTAGCAGTTAAGTAAGATGAAGTGTGGATACCTGAAGCATTTGAGGCAGACCACGTATATACTGAAAAGAGTATAGAAGAAAAATACAGACAGACGAAAGAAACAGTGCATTGAAAAATGATTGGACCTGGATTGGGGTCCCAGCTGTTATATTTTGCTGACACCCTGCAAATCCTCACTGAGGAATAGATGAAAACAGTTGGTGTTTTCCATTCCTGACAATGAAGTCTTCACCCCCTGCTCCTAAGGGATGGCACCCTACTGGTGTAGGAGATGTAATTTTCACCAGCAGAGGTAAATTGGTCCCTGAAGCTTGCCCTTTATATGCTATATATGATTTACTTACATTTTATTAACTAGAATAGCAGTTATTACAACTTGATAATGTTCACTGCCAAAAACAGAAAGTCTCACAGCAGTGGAGCTGTTGAAACACAGACCTACAATCATCTCATCTCTTTAACTTTAATCTACTGTTAATATTTTGACCAGAGAGACTATTTCCCTAAAATTTAGGAAAGAGTTGATGGACTTAGCAATCTAATGACAATGGTCTGTGAAGCAATAAAATATGTGGTTTTTTCCTGTGACTTTTAGACTGCAGGTGGCATTGTACCTTTCAGAAGACAACGAGGACTTGGTATTTTTCACAAAGCTCATTTCTATTCCAATCTGCACCACCTTAACTCCACAATTTTAATTGGCTTTCCATCTGCAGAATATAGACTTTTCTTCCTACCCTGCCAAGCCTGGACTGTGAACAACCTCCTTCATTAATGTCAGTTGCCATTCAGGGCTACAGGTGACATTGATTAATTGCCCAATTAGTTTAATTATAAGGAGGAAAAGATGTGCAAAGCAACAAATGTATCAGGAATTTTTAATGTACAGTAGACACGTAGCCAAATAAGAATATAAAGAGTTTTGCAAATCAGTAAAAGCATAGGAAGTGTCATTTTTTCACTTTTTTTCTTTCCACTTGGAAAGCACAAAAGAAGTTACCACAGACCTCTGTAGTCATTTTAGAATAGTTTAGGGAAAACATTTTAAGCATTGTTCATTTTTTAAAAATATCAGCACAATAATACAAAGTATGTATTTTTAAATTAGTTTTGAGTTAAAAGCAGTCATGGAGATGCCTGATTTTGGTGCCTTATCTATGTTTTCTTTAAATTTCAGTGATCTTTATGTTCTTTAAAAGATTGTGATGTTCCTTTAGTAACACTGTAGGAAATCAAGAATCTGTGATTTTCTCTATTTTGTTGATAATTATAAACAGGAGGTAGTCACAGCTCAGAGTCTTGTTTGTGTCTTGTGCTAGATTTTTTTTAAACTTTGATGGAAAAGCAAAGCTATTATCCATGATAAGAAAATGCCACCTAAGAAAACCCTAAAATTCTTGCAATTAGCTCGAGTAATTAGAAATTGGAAAATCTCCAGTGAACTTCTCATATTCAATCTAAAATGAAAAACAAGCACAGAAGTTAGTGGTGCTCAAAAAGGTGTAAAGAAACAGAACCAACAGTGCCCACTGACAACGAGACCATACAGATGTGCTCTTGGCACTATCTGCTAAGCAGAGAAGAGAGCTCTACACATCCCCATATGGCACAGTAATAACTGCACTACCGTGTGTTTACACTGCTAAGCACTCAACACACATTATGTTTTTAAAGCAACGCACTGTGCCCATCATTGGGGTTCAGCCTTGTGCAATTTATGTAAATCATACTGCTCAGTGGTGAATACGGGATAATAACTACGTGGGCAGTGCCACATAGAAACTTCTAGTTGCTTCAATGAGCACGGATGTGAAAAAAGCTGTGACAGGACCTCAGCCCCACTTCAGCTTGGGCCTGTATTAGCAGGCAGTTCCACAGCGCTTAAACCCACAGCACAAAAAGTGCAGAAAATGCACTGCTGCCTCTTGAAATTCATCGGAGGAGCACCAGAGGACCTGTAGATCTAGCTTACCTCCCAAGTCAAAACCAAAACCACAAGTAAGCCATCTCACCCCAGAGGCAATTTCCACACTGTGACAACTTTCTACAGAAGTATATGCCTTGTATTCCCTGTGAATCACCCTTTGGTGACTCCTTGATTGCCCTGAAGCCAACAGCAGAGCTGAGTCATGAGCTCACTCATTGACTCCAACTGCATTGGCTCAAAAACTGCAAGTCATGTTTCTATGGTCACTTGGGCTGTACACAGCCATGCAAAATGTCCCTTCCACTTAAACTTCTGGAACACAAAGTGCTCAGCACTTCCAAGGATATGTTGTTTTAAAAGTAACATTGCCCAGCTACTTAGCTAGTAATCTTATACATATATAAGAAAAATAAAAATAAATTATATTTAGAATCAGTGCAGACAAACTTTTGATAAGAAGAGCCTGAAATTGTTTGAATGCATTAAGCTTGCCTGCCTTTGAATCAGTAAACTGGCCAGGGAATTAATCAGAATATCTGTCTTTCAAATGTATTGTCCATTTGTGTCAAAACTATGAATATCAAAAGTAGAATGATTTACAGTGTATAGAGAGGTAAAATATAAAATAAAATTTAGAAAGAAATGAGAAAATTCACAGCATTTTACACTACCTTGTGCTGGTTTTTTGTCATCGTTGTATTCTCCAATTCAAAAATCAAAAATATAGTCTAACATGTAAATGAATTACTAGTATATTTGTTTATTTGATTTCTACATTCTCACACAAAACACTTACATGTAACTGTTTTACTGTAAAAGGTTGTTGGAAACGACATCTGATTCTCTTCACAAGCACAGAGATAATTATTTTAGGTTCAAATTAACCATGACAAGAAAGTATTTGGTCAAAATTATAACCATTCCCCTTTAAAACAATTATGCCAAGATGATAATTTTGTCTTTCTAAGATCTGGGAGCATTTTAGATTAAATTTCCTACAAACTAAACATTTGATAGGATCAGTTTTCTTAAAAACTGAGGGTGAAATTTTGAACGTCATCTAAGGCACTAAGTTTTTCAATAAAAGATTAAGTATCCTGGAATGGGATCCAAGAATTTTCACCTGTAGTTGATGGTTTTAGTGAGAACATACCCGAGTACCTAAAAAATTCTGCCTTTAGTCTCCTTATTGTGGGTTGAAAGAAGAGCCCTTGTCAGATTCACATGCTTCAACCTTCTTCACTAATTAGGCTAATCTGCTCTTCCTCATAATGATCTGGGCAGAGCTTGGTCTTTTCCTTTAAAATGTGAATCCTGGAAGTAGACATGCTAGCCCTATCTTTCCTATACCCTAACCTGTTTAATACGTTGTTATTCTTTCACCTTATCCAGAAAAGGATGAAGCATATTTTTCTGAAGGGTATCTTAATCCCCAAGGTGTAGACCAGATTTGGGGCAGATCTTTTTATCACTGTACTTGCAATGGTATCAGAATGAGGCAAGGAGCTCAAAAATCTCTGGGCTGCTGAGAGAAAGGAGGATGGACATGAGTGGTTAGGGTCACATGCAGATGGAAAAGATGGCTCTTTGGACTTAGATTTCAGGTGTCTTTAACAGCTCATGATCCAATATCTTGGTTGGCAGTGACATAAAGCATAGTAAAGAAACATAGAAAGGTGACAGATTAACTAGCTGAATTTTAAGTTTAGACACTGCACAAAACAAAAGTGATTGTAAAAAGTTCAAGCCATTTTATCTCAAACCAGTTTGGACATAAAAAAGCCTCTCATGGTGCAGTAGTATTAATGATCAGAGTCTATTTCATTCCACGTCAACAAAAAACACTTTAAATACTAAAATATGGAATCTGAGAAGCCGAGGAGGTTATATTTGTATATATACATATGAATACAAATACATATGCATACATATAAACACAGACAGATGGACACGTACACACATAAAACAATGTATTTTGGAAGTATATAGAAAACTGTTCACATACTGATAAAGACACGAAAAAGTTTTCTGTGGAACAAAGTCACTGTTTTAAAGGATTTTTCATTAGAAAATGTTTTAGGTAAACCTCAACAAGCTTTATCTATTTTAAGCACTATATTTTAGAGTTCTACTCTGCACAGTAAAACAAAATGTGAGACACCATACTTAGAATCATAGAATCATAGAATTGTCTAGGTTGGA
>BJBW01005761.1:124646-136953 GCA_004320125.1 Scolopax mira
TTCCTAATGTTCAATCTAAACCTACCCTGTTGGAGCTTTCACACTTGTCAAGTGAAGTGACCTTGAATACCCTTTCTGAACTTTTATACCATGCTTTGATCCTATATATAAGGAAAACTTACCAACTATAACTAGAACAAGAAGGGAAACTTTCTAAGTATTGTGAAAAAAGCTTACTTTGGCATCCCTACCAAATACACCTTGGAAAAAAAAGAACACAACATTTAAATCAGAAACAGTCCTTTACCAAGTGTAAATCCTATCTGTTCATTCCCATATGCTCTCCAGAGACAAAGGAAAAATGCCTCAGGGAGGAAAATGCAGAATAAAGTAGCTAGAACTAATGAGGAAAGAAGTTGACAGAAGCCATAAGGAAAAATGAAATTATTTAAGTGTTATATCCAGATCACCTAGTAACTGAGACAATGCCAACAATTCAAAACAGTACTAGAATAATGTAACTGCAGTTTCAAATTGTCCATCCAGCATGTTCATGCTACATAGCTTCCTAGAACTGAACAATCAGATCTTCAAAGATGCAATGACAGTAAAGTGATGTTGGTTCATCTTTACCTTTCACTGCTGGGGATTTAGATGGAGGCAAAGACAGGAATGCAGGACTTCTTAGATTATACTGACAGGGGGAAAACCTAGCAACAATCATATTACCCTTATTTCTTTTCCCTTTTTGAATCTCTGCCTATCCATAAGTCAAAACTGCCCTCTGTCCCAAATTAGGTTTGAGAGGAAAGGGCATAAAACAACTGCCTGTATGATTTGCCACACATCTTAAACCTGCATATTTTCTGAAACCTGTCTCTGTGTAGTTCAGTATTTTCTCTGGTGATTCACCAAAAAAAAAGATAAAAATGAACAGAGAATTCTTTTACTGAAACAAGGTCTGAGGGAATGCAAAGTCCCTTTGAGTTGGATTGATTGGAAAGAAGACCAGTTATCAGTAAGTACCCATCCCATTTAGAGGGACCGGGATGGGCTGGAGAAATGGTCTGAGAGGAACCTTATGAAGTTCATCAATAGAAAATGTAAAGCACTGTACCTGGGAAGCAATAACTCCAAGCACCAGGATATGCCTTGGGCTGACCAGCTAGAAAGCAGCTTGGACATCCTGTCAGACTAGCTGACCATGAACCAACAACATGCCTTCATAGCAAAGAAGGCCAACTGCATCTTGGGTTGCATATGGAAAAGAGTTCCCAGAAAGCTGAGGGAGGTGGTCCTACCCCATCACAAATTCCCAGAGGAACTTCACTGCATGTAATTAAAAGAAGCAAATTAAAAATAGCATTTATAGTTAATCAAAAATCACTTTGATTTGACCTCTAAGCCTGAATGTGGCCAAATATCTTCTGACTTCCAAGCTGTTTAAAAGATACTTTGTTCTCAGCTGTAATGTTTTAATGGCACGGGATAAGAACAGAAGAACTAAAATGAGCATCAGCTTTCTACTACTTCATCTTAAAATTTTGGTGGATCTTGCTCTTATGGCAGGAGTCTAAGAGAAGAGCTTCACCAGGTGGCAGGGTTGTCTTCTCCACACACACCATACAGCCAACATATGCCATTGTAGTGCATTTTTTTCCAGCTCACTCATTTTGCAGCTGGGGTATTACTACACTATGCTGCTGTAGTGAGTAACACTGAAACTTTCTCTGATTTTAGAGTTCTTCAGAGAACTACATGAATTGGAGGTAGTTAGTTACCTTTATATTTGTTGGCTGACATTTTGCTTTTACTTATTCCTTGTGGTAATGTGGCTGATTAAATACAGGGTCAGAAGTTCAAATATCATAAATCAGTGCTGAAGCGATCTAACTCAGGATTTCTGGCCAGAACACCAAGAGTCCTGGAGTCATACTTTTCTTTGATATATTACACCAATGTAGCCACTGAATTCAGTGAAGTTACTTCTTCTTTATAACATTGTAAGACCAGAATTTGCTCTATTATTTATAAAAAAATGTTTCATAATGATGGATCCCATATGTGATGAAAAGTTAGTTTTCCTACCGGGGCACAAAAAGAAGACAAATAAAGAACATTTGCGCATAACACATCCAGCTGAATACGATATACTAGCTATTAAAAAACCTTTTCAATTAGTCATTTAATTATACTAATAACTAATAAAACAGAAAACAATTAATAGAGGAGTAAGAACACTGCAAGGATGTATTTTTTATAAATGTAATCCCTATCTTGTAAAAATTTGGAATTATAATGTGTTTCACACAGTGTTGGCCTTTTTTCCAGTCTGTTAATGACCTCCTTGAATTATCACCTTCAGGCTTGTCACCAGCCTTTAAGTACACTGAGTCATTAATGACTTGGAACTGTATGTTAATAGAATATTCACACATTTTAAATAACTCAGACAGGCACTAAACAAAAGTAAACGTCATGCTTCAAGCCGATATTCCCCTAATGAGAAACCAGCAAGTAGTTTGAGCTAGTTTCACATCTCTAGCTTGGCAGTGGTCAAGTTTCAATCTAAAGATAAGGCAGGAATCATACCCCATGGATCTGGTATTCCCCAGCCCATACCAGGCAGTGAGACTCAGGGGTATCTCGCTGCTTTGCAGGAGAGGGGGCTCATGGCATCATCCCTGTAGGGGGTAAGTGAGACTCAGCCTGAGAGAGGGGGCACTGAAGCAGTCTGTAGAAAAGGGCAACGCAGCAGGCAGAGAGCCAGGCAGCTAAATGTTAGAGACGAAGATGCGCCAAATATTGTCATAGCTTCATAGGTGTGGATTTTAAGAGGTTAACTATGTCTTGGCATACAGCTTCTATTACCTATCTGCTATCTGCCACTAACATAAATGGAAACGAGGTCCGTTGTGACCATACTGTGTGGATACTCAACCCTGAAACTGTAAACCTAAGCCTGCCTCCATAACTCCTTTCCCATCATTATCGCCTAGTGTACATGCCAGTTTGCCTCTTCTCTTATAAAAACTACCCCTTCCTTTCAAAAACAGGTTGAAAATTCCATCTAGGACACAGTCCCAACTATATAAAAGAAAGCAACCTCCTGATGTGGTTTCTTTTTTTTATCTAACTGATATTATGCCCAGTTTATTCCAGATTATATTATCTCCTTGATCTGCAACTGAGTATCAGCAAATGATGTTAAAGTTGTGGGCAGGAAAAACAAATTTTAAAAAAGAATTTAATGAGAATAGAATCTCATGAAATCTCATTTCATGAATTTGCACCTAAACTAAACTCAGTTTGGTGTGAGAAGTAGCTTGTTATATATTTTTTTTAAATATTTTAAAATAGGAAGAAGATTTTGAAAGAAACTTCGTTGTAACTGCTAATATTTACTTTGATTTCTAAGTAAATCTAAGTTGAATTAAACTAGGAAATGGTAACAGACTCAGAATCAATATTTCTATGAATCCAAAGTTGTGTGACATATTAGCTCTGAGTAAGATAGATGAGGTACTTGCTGAGGGATAGCATTTAAAATTAAGGACCAGAAGTGATTATTTTTCTTAATTGAAAAAGTGATATGAAGCTTATTGCAACCAAGCAGTACACCAGGATTAACTGATCCAAATAATCAAGAGGTAATCACATAGAAGATGTGGTATATAAATATATAAATATATAATTCTAATTGTGGTCTGCTATCTTTGAATTAGTTAATAATAAACAAAGTTTTAATACACTCATTTTGTTTACAATATTTTAAATTTTCTCTCATTGGGAGATGAAGTCTGATGCCTATTATGTAAATCTTCTCATTACTTCCCAAAACAAGTAACTGATGAGCAAAACTTTTTATGCTGTTTAGTCAGAATTGGAAGATAGTATTTAAAAATACACCTCAAAAAAAAATTTAGCACAAACTACTATCATCTCCCATGTACATTTTCCTATCTAACCTTGAATGAAAGGCTTTTTCATAATTTTTGGGGTTTTGCACACAGCCTGCTGTGCTCCACAGATCAGTCTTTGCAATGACTCCATCACCCTGGGACAAGGTAGAACATTGGCAGAAGAGGAATTGAATCCACGTTTATTCAGCTCCAAAACGTCTAAAACTACTAGGGTACCGTAGGGCATGCTGCTCTATCCAAGAACATAGAATAAAACTTAGAAAATTTGAAATCTCTTTAGAAGATTCTCCTTGTGCTTTGTTCTGAGATGTTCCTGCTCTCTTCTACCATAAGAGCAGCAGGTGCAACTGCTAGAGCCCCGGGGAGGGGACATGTCACCTTGCATCATGTGTTACCTTTGTGCTGCTGTGAACTGTGAGTGAACCCATATAAATGTCACTGAAATATTAACAGTATAAGATATATATTAACATATTAATATGTTGGTATACACTAAAATATTAATTAATACATTAATATTATATATTATAATATATTGACTACAGTCTAAGGTCAGTGATGTTGTGAGTGTTAACAGACAAGAAAATAAAGATACTGGCCCAAGACTACTGAAAAACTTGGGGAAGGCAGAAGGAAATAACCATCAGAGGAAAAGAAACACCTTACTCAGCTCTGTTGAAAGGACTTTTGAGCTCACAGATTCAAATTGAAAATAGCCACATAAACATCACGGTGATCTAAGATTTTTAGTCACATTCAATCAATATCTTGCAGTTATGAGGGTTAGTCTAACTAGCTATGTTGCCTAGATGCTGGTTATGATTTATTTTGCTTACATTTAGTTGCTTTGATTTTCTTTCCATTTTCCATTACTTGTGTCAAATAAACTCCATTTTATTTAATCCAATTATAATTGGTGCCTGTTTCATAAAGTATGTCCATTGGCAGGAAGTTACTGAGAGAGGACAGCTGCTTTGGGTCTGCAGGAGAGGCTGTGCTGACAGGAAGCTACTAGGAATGGGCTGGGGGGAAAAAGGGAAAAAAACAGACATCAGGGAAGAAACCAAATGCAAAGATATGGAATTCTTTCTCTGTAAACTGATGGGTTGAAAAATTCAGACCTCAGGTGAATTCAGTTCTTCCTCAGGACTGATTGGGCCTTCAGTCGTAAGCAGATCCTGGCACAAAACACAAAACAAAGTAAACTTGCTTTTGACATGACACTAAAAAAAAATAATAAATAAATAGAAATAAAACTAAACAACAAGAAAAGCCCCAAATTTACACACTGGTTTGAGGAATATTTTATCACAAGTTAAACATCGCAATGATTCACATATTGCTGCTACTCCTTAGGGCTGCTGCAAACTATTACTAAAATAAATCAGCGTGGCTGTTAGGTGAAAAGGAATGATAAGCCTTAATTATAAGCATTAAGCCCTACAGTATTACAGAACAAGGATTTTGAAAGTGTTTTGTGCAAACACTGATTTTGCAGCATAATTCTTATTCTCTCATTTTGCCCCTCTGTTCTGGAGTGGCTGTGCTCTCACCACGACTTTCACAATAGAACCTTGCAGAAACAGGAGCCCATGTTTCAGATTTAGGTTTCTGTGTGCTTCACTGAGTAAATGAGGCCCTGACAGTATTAATTACAATCACTGGGAAGCTCAACATGCTACCAATATCTCTGTAATTATTCAGTATGCTGAGTGTTATCATAGTAGCCATGTGGATCCATTATCATTTTGGTCCTCTAAATGCTGCTGATCTAACCATTAGCATAGCTGCAACTCATGCTCCCAAGGAATAAGAGAAATAATAGTGTTTAATTCCTTGTCTCTTTTTCAATTTTTCATGCTCCCTATCCATAGGCTGTTTTTCTCATAAACATTTACTAGCTTGTGCTTGAGTCTCTGTTCCTAAGATAATTCTTATGGTCTATACATGACTCATATAAAAAGTTTAAAAACCCATACAGAAGAAAAAGACAGTCGAATTACCTTGCAAATATTATTTGTCTGCAAAAAGATCTCTTCCATTTGGGCATATTTGCAAAATAATATTAATGTTTTTTGATTTGTAAAGACTGTACAGGCAGGCAAAGAAACAAGCCCAAACAAAGGAGAAAAACTGGGGAAAAAAGGATTGGACAGATGTATTTAAGCTATAGATAGATGGCTTACCAGTTCTTCATTGTGTTTACTCCTTGTTCACAATGCCTGATTAGTCCCTGACTCACATTATATGGGCTCAGTTACTGACAGACACAATGATTGGCATTTCACAGACAGGAGACTAATGAATAGCAAAAATGAATAATCCTTTACATGTATGGTCATCCTTGTTAGCATTGCTAGTAGGAGTACCAAAAAAAGAGTCAGACATCCTAGAAATATTCAAGCAAACATGAAAGCCTACCCATCTAAATGGAGAGAGGGTTTGGAGAAAGGGAATAACAATTGAACATGAAAATTGAAGTGATTGATGTGTTCACAAACACTGCTTTGCAGTATTCATGCAGTTCTATTCAGATCCATTTGCTTTACCATGTAGATAAATTTTTAATGAGATGAGTTTTATGCTTGAATCTTTTGTGTGAAAAAAATGTTTCAATTAATCTTATTAGCTACTCTAAGAACTAATTTGAAATTATTCTCACCCAGCCATAATATTATGGAAACAGCAAAGACAGAAATCCAAAAAATACTGTGTATGCAGGTTTGCTTGAAATCCCCTTTTGTCACTCGCTGTTCCAATACAGCTACAAAAGTAATCAGAAGAATTGCTGAGGGTCAGCCTTTTCATTTGATTAAAGATTTTGCAGTGTGAGGGCCAAAATTTCTGCTGGTGTAAACAGCCGTAAATCATTGATTTGGCTTTGGTGATTACTGTCAAACTTACCCGAATTATCCACCTACAGCAGGTGAAATATAAACATGCAGAAAAATAAAAAAATTACTATTACATAAAGCTGCAAACAGAATTGAAATTGAAATTTAAGTTTTGGACTGTGAGATACAATGAGGTTATATGTATTGCGTATGCATACAGACAGAAAGAGGGTATACACGTATTATAGTGCATCTTCTATTTGTACATATATTTATCATCGAATTTTGTTGAAATTATCGTTTTTTCTCAAGGTACTGAGGCACTTTTAAAGTAGCAACACAACCCTCACTGCAGAATACGTTTTTCTTTTGCCCTTTTTTTTTTTTTTTTGAGAAATGATGAAAAATAAACCTTAATAGATCATTCATTCCTTTCATCTCTCCTACCATTTTATCTTCTGGTCTATCTTATTTTATACATAGTCCTTTGATGAACCCCAACTTGGGCAATATACAATATAGATCTATTTCTGATAGCACTGTAAGGACAAAAGCCTGAATTTTAATTAAAGCTCAACCGAGCCTTCTACCTAGAATACTTGGTAGTTAAAAACATTGATGGTTTTATTTGTTCTTTGGGAACCATACTGAGTTTTAATGACACTGGTCATTTCATGTTTACCTAGAATCTTCAGCCTGTTATCCCACCAAGCTAAAACTTACACGTTGTTAACCCAATGTTTCATTAAACTGGAGCTGAAAATTCTGGAGTTGAATCTGGCAAGGGACATGAAGGGCTACATGAAGGACTTCTGCCAGTCTATCAGCAGGAAAAGAAAGATGAGGGGAAAAATGTGCTTGCTGCTAAATGGAGCTGGGGACTCGTGACAAGGGACATATGCGTGAAGAGAACAGGGAGTAAAGAAGACAGAGTCAGGTTCTTTTCAGTGGTGCCCAGTGAAAGGACAAGAGGCAATGCACACAAATGAAACACAGAAACTTTAATTTAAGAATAGCAGATTTTTTTTCACTGTGAGGGTGGCTCAGCACTTGAACAGGTTTCCCAGAGAGGCTGAAATCTCACACCTTGGAGATATTCGAACACAGGCTGGAAACAGTCCCGAGCAACCTGCTCTATCTGATCCTGCTTTGAGCAGGACATCAAACTGAATGATCTCCAGCCTCAGCTGTTGTGTGGTTCTGTGAGGTTGATGTCCCTCTGCTCAGGCATTATTAGGAGAGGCCTTTGGCATGATGCATTGACTGGGTGAATCAAAGCTACTTAGGTTCGTTGAATCCACCTTTACTGACTGTCTTTTACCTCTGGCAGAGCTGACTCTGGCAGCATGGGTGAAAGCAAAGAGCTACAGGCAGTAATACAAACTCCATTGTTTGCAAGATAAACCATTTTGAGCTGTCTATCTGTCAAAGGGAACATAACCTCATTGTACAGAAGCTGTTTGAAGATGCTAGACAGTCAATAGTGTTCCTCTTGTGAGAAATACTACAGAGGAACTAAGGTCCTGGCTGGCAGGATGAATTGAAAGAGGCAAGAGAGTTGACTCTACCTTTGTGCAAGATCTCTAAACCAGGACATAATCTAACAACCTGGTCTGGTGGAAGGTGTCCCTGCCCATGGTGAGGGGCTGGAACTAGATGACCTCTAAGGTCTCTTCCAACCCAAACCACTCTATAATTCTATGAAATAATCCTGCTTTTAGAGAGAGAGAAGCTAACAGTTTTCCAACTCCAATTCCTTGATTCACGGATAGCTAATATACTACCCATCTTGAATAGATAAAGAATAGTCAAAGGTAGCCAGGCAAAAAATGCAGTAAACAATGCATTTTCCTAAATTCTGTCTTTAAGAGGTATTAAAATAAAATAAATAAATATTTTAAAATATCTTTCTGAGGGAAGCTTATCTGACACATTTGCCTCCGTCTGTATGTGATGGTGGCTAAATTGCCTTCTTTCTCATTTAAGTGGTACAAAAGTAAGAGCAGGAATGATTATTCAGTACAAAAGTAGTAGAAGAAGTGATTTTAATATGCTTCAGCACACCTCATGCCCAATTTCTATAGATGTGCAAGTGGTCTTGAACTGATGAGAAAGAACATGACTGTTACATTAATCATTTGGAGACATACACTAATTTATAAATGTTTCTCTCCCCTTCAGATTTCTACCGAGTTTGAGTTCTGCAAATAGAATGGAAAGTGGAACTAAGTGTAACAAGCAAGCTACAGGGGATGTTTTTATTAAATGAATTTTAAAGGAAGTATTTCCACACCCACAGCTTTTCTTTTACACTCACTCTGTCTATTTTTCTTATGCTTTTAAAGGTGTATTTTAAAAAGTATTTATCATCCTGGTAGTTAAGCTTCTTTCCTTGTCTGTCACTAAAATTTACAGTCCTGATGATACTTTCTGCAGTTGGATTACAGAGATCATTCAGTTTCTTTCTTTTCCCCATGTCAACTCAGAAATGAGGAAATAAGATTAAAGGCTGCTCTTCCTTTTCACGATTATAGTTTTTTTCATTCAGGTACATGTGAAATTAAAAGCTATCTGTTCATTACTCCAGTAGTATGAGCTGAGACAGTGAGGGAGATGTTCTTCGTGCATTTATACATTTTGTTAACCAGTATGAACACATGGGAAGTGTTGAAGAGTTTTAGACCAGAGTTGCCTAACTGTATTCTTGACACACCTGGGATGATCCTTCTAGAGGGTGGACTTCTGATTCACTGGTCTGGTTCCACTCCTGCTGGAGATGAATCTATCTTATGGAATCTCAACTGCGCCAGAATGCTTTCCTGGCCACATTGCATTCATATTATGGAATTTTGCTGCTTCTACATGAATCTTTCTCGATTCACGGGGGACTATGTGAGACAGTATTTATTAATTTTGTCTTAATTGTAACCAGTAAAAAAAAAAAAGTTCAGTATCATTTGTGTGATGATATCATGTCCCAATTCCCAAGTAAAGAGACTTGAGATTTAGCTATGAAAGTCTTATAGAATTGAAAAAGACAAGACCCTCTTTCCAGGCAATGCCTCAGGACCATCACAGCATTGTATGGCCACCTCCCATCTCTGCCTGCTCTCTCCTGCACTCATGCTGGCTCTTCCCCTCTGCTGCAGTAACAGTGGCCAAGACACCCTGCCACTCTCTTGGTTTCAGGCTGCTCAGCAGCAGCCAACACCTAAAAGCTAAGAAATAGCCTAAAAAAAAAAAAAAAAAAAAAAAAAGGGTGTTTTTTGTATTTCATTGTGAGCAAAAATGTAGCAAAGTGGAAGTAATGAAAAGGCAAACATGAAAGCAAGCTATGGAAGTGCTAGGAAGAAGAGGAGCCATAGATTAGGAAACACAGAAATTTGGAAGCTTTGAGGGAGACAAAGATATGGAGAAAAAGAGCTACAGAAAGATGGAGAATAGAGATATAAGGGTTTCAGTTCTCTTGACCTGAAGACAAACTTTTCAGTCAAAATTTTTTATGTCATGGTAGGGAAATCTGAAGCTTCACTGATGATCTCACACAGTTGAGTTCGATCTCCTGGCATGTTATCAGTCAGGAATCCTCAGCAACAGCCGTGGAGTTGCAACAGTGAAAGAAAGTCCAGGTAAAAATATTCAAAGGACTACATCAGGATTTAGGGTTAAACAAATTTCTCTATCCAGAGTCTTGACCCTACATAAATATTACTGACCTCAAAAGAGTAGGTTTTGGTTTCTACTTCAAGCCCTGGTATAAATATCTGGAATTTATCTGGAACAGATTTGTAGTTTTTCCCTCTTTTTTCTAGCATTCTTTCAAGGCTGTGATGTTTGACTAAAAATAGAAATGCTTTTTTTTGGGGGAGCACATCCAAACTCTTCTCTAGAGGGTTTGTCACAGAGAAAAATGTGCATTCAATAGTTCTTCTTCCAGTTTGTGAATGGTGCTACTTAAAATTTTTTCTTAAGTATTTGCCAACCCCCTCTGCAAATGTATTCAACTGTATCCTCCACCCCCATTCCAAGTAATTTTGTCCATTTTTTTGTTTTGATAGATCTTCCCTCAAAAGAAAAAGGAATTTAATTAAATTTAATGTAGTGGTTCTACCTGAACTGAATCCAAACAATAGAAAAACAACAGGATTTCTAGTTCACCCACAGAAACAATAAAAAACCAACCAACCATCCAAAAACAAACAAACAAAAAAATCAACTAAGAAATGCTATCATTTTCCCCACTCTACCTTTAAGCCTTATCTCAGAAATGCTACCACAATGTATCTGCACACTGAACAAAACCATACTGGGCTCTAGTTCTGAATATTACCATATGGTTTCAGCAAGTGCTTTGGTTCCCGAGCACGGTGTGCTGCGAATTCCCCACTGGACTGGTGGCATGATTTCCCGCCTATGAATGTCATTCAGTGATTTCAAAGCCTTGCTACATACAATATCATTAACAGGAAGAATAGCATGAATCAACACCATTACAAAGAACCTTCTGAGCTGAGCTCCAGAGGGGCTTGTTTTGCAGAAGCTGAATTTCCAGCAAACAACACACTGCACCTCTAATATACATCAAGTCATATAAAGATAAAAATAACAAAGAAATGTTTGGATGTTTTAAGTTTAGTAGAACCACATTAAAAATACATTGAATAGAGCTATTCATTCAAAAAAGCCAGTGATAGATGGCATCAGGTTTTTTCATTTCCATTTATTTTTATGGAAAATGTTAGTAATTTTCCTATTGCATGGTGTTTTCATTATTAAGTCAAAGAGCCATGATTGGCTTATTACTGCAGGAAAAGACAGCATTTGTCTCTGTGATTGCAGTAAAACTGAGAGATGTCAAAGATGTATGAACAAAACACTACCACTTATTAATGTCCAGCTCAAACATTCATTATATGACTGCAATTTCTTTCATCTTGTAGTTCTTGAAATTACAAGTGTGAAAGTAAATGAAAGCAAATGAAATAAGAAGGAACGAGAACTGTGGAAATGGTTGATGATTTAGCTGTCTTTTTGCTGCAGAGACTGTAAATGGAAAAGTCTGTAGTGTAAGCGCTGTATGAGTCTCAGCTCCAGGAAGACTAAAATTACCAAAGCCCTTTTTTGATCTGAGGAGGGATTTTTTAGGTGATTTTTGTAGCACCTAAGGCTAGACCCAAAAAGAGGTGTGTTAGCAATCATTCTTGCCGATGTTATCTGTGATACTGATTACAGAGCACACTCACAGTGCTCAAGCATTTGTAATGTTTGGAACATTTCACTTTAAGCGTTTCACACTTCTTCAGTCATTTAGGTGATAAGCATGCTAAATCATTATCTTCTTGACTTACTTTTTTCTCATTATTTTTCTTTAATTTAGTGTTTGTGTAGCACCTCAGATGCAACAATGATGAAATCCAGCAATGCTTCTATACAGACTCATGTCACAGCAGGACTAGTTTCCAGATAGGAATGGGTACCAATGGTACCTGAAAGGAAAGATTGGATTTATTTTCTCTCCTCCCCTTTAAATCCACACTCGCCTGCATATTGGGAAAATAGGATGAGAATTCCCATAGAATCATAAATGGTTTGGGTTGGAAGGGACCTTAA
>BJBW01005762.1:0-15663 GCA_004320125.1 Scolopax mira
AGACCCTCAACACTGTCATCATGCATATTGCCAAGTTCTCAGCATATAATACTGTTCTTAACATAAAGGGCAACCCCACCACCTCTCTTTCCTTGCCTGTCCCTTCTGATAAGTTGGTAGCCATCAATCACAGCATTCCAGTTGTGTGAGTCCTCCCACCACTTTTCTGTAATGGCACTGCAAGGATTATCTGTTTTCCTAATAAAGTCTATTAAATAATCCCACAGAAGACTAACACTATACCATGCAAATTTTTTTAGTAAAGAAAGCTGTGTCAAATTAATTGTGTGATTATTCAAGGTATTGTATGAGTTATCATTTTCTTTTACAGCAAGTTAGGAGTTAGAAAGAATCCTTGATGACTAGAGAAATTGTTGGTCAAACCAAGAATTTCTTCATTTTGGGATTATTAGAAAAGCTTTCTTCTTTGATAAATAGATTGAAGCAAAATCTCATTAGAAGTTTCCAGAGTTTGCTAGGATTTCACAGAATAAACTGTACTATTTTCAACACCTTTTCTTTTTCCTTCTGACTTAACTACAAATTATTGGAACGTTGGTAAGGTTGGCAACACACTAAGGGTGATGTAAGGCCTCAAATACTGCTTCAGCAGCACAAAATTCAAAGATAGTTGCACTGAATTTATGAATTCTGGTTTGCTTTTCAGGTTTGCATACAGGAAAACCTTGGCCATTTATGAAATATCTTAACATTTCATTTAATTGCTGACTGAAACACATAGCATAAATTAGTTCAAAACTAAAATTTTCTGCTGTGCACATGCCATTACTTTACAGCCAGTCCTCTTCCCCAAACAAATGATGGCCTTGCTATCATAGAGCACTATCAATGCCAAAGTCTTGGTACAAATAACTGAGAAATCTCTTGCTCTATTTCAACAATTAATAGAATCTCCTTTACAGCGAATATGGTACTTTATTCACATGATTAGTGTGAAGTCAGCTGATTTCTCTTTTGCTTTGGACAGTTGCCCAGAATCTTGCTCTGCCATTGTATTAGAGACTCGCACTGTAAATTGCACAAGGGTATCCTGAACAACTCAACAGTTGTTGCTCTGGCTTCAGTATCTCAGTGTGTTTCCAGTTAAGTGTTCTGTTCCTCTGAATATTCAAAAATATTGTTAATCCAAGAGTAACTCTTACCTCTTGCATTAGATACGCCTATGGGGTTTGTTAGAGGTTCAAGAAAGTGTTTAAATTTTGAGGAGATAACCCAGATTAGGGAAGGTATTAAATACATAACTAAAAGTGTCACCTTCTAATTAATTTGTAAAAGATTATTTCCTGGTTTGTCCCAGAAACAATTTCTATAGAATTTTTTGGCTGTACAGACCTGAATTGTTGTAGTTGGCAGGTTTGTATTAGCAGGTGAGAAGCCGTAGCATTTACTTGGCAGATCAGGATAGTGTCTTTTAGTTGGGTGAATTGTAGCAATATGTTCTCAGTAGAGATCGGGTTCTGCCATCAGTAAGAAATGGGTAAACAAAAGATATGTCAAAGCTGAAGAACTTTGGGCCCTAAATATAAATGGAGATTTAAAAAACCCCAAACAACTTGAATGAAGGATCAATACAGACTTAAGTCTAAAAAGATAAAAAATAACTTTTGAGTACCTTGAGTATAAATACCATTTATGGCACTGTAACTGCTTTTAATTCTAAAAAGTGCAGTAGTGTCTGTATTCCTTTCCACTAGGAAAAAATCAAGAAAACATCATGTATTTTTCTGAAATAGCTTAGTTTCTCCTCTTATTCACTATATGGCTTTAGGCCTTATTTGTTGTGCTATAGGAATCTGTAGTGTGGTTACCCAGGAGACAAAAAGCTCTGCAATTATTAATGAGTTTACTTCAGTATCTTTCTCTGTGGAGACTATGCAGTGGTCACTTAGAAACAGCCAAAACAAAAGCAGAGCAAAGTGAAGCCATCAGCTCTCTTCCAGCTGGGGGTGCGTTGCTTCCCGGAGCTTGGCTGCAGATTTCTTAGTGTGCTTTGCTTTACGTATCTTTTGATAAGTTCAAAGCTTCAGTCACTCTTAGCTGCAGTTCTCGGTACTTGTTAATTCTGCAAATTACTTTTTATTTCTCTGTTTGGGAACTCCAAAAATAAGGAACTTGGGCTGTTTGGACACCTGTCAAAGGTTTGGTTTAAGTGATTTAACAGATCTGCTGCATTAAGCTGGGATAGGATCCATTTCCCAAGGAGCCAGTCTTCTGATTTCACCATAAGAGGTTCTTGGGGTCCCTTTTCTCCTTTTCTATATGAATTTAATAGGTCTATATACACTCACACAAGTATCCCATACCTTTCCTGACTTAAGCCGGTCCGCTATAGGTTTTCTGAGGCAAAAAAAAAGTAATTTAAACCTACTAAATAAAAAACTCAAAGGGTTATCAAACAGTTGAGAAACTTAGTTCAACAGGAGATTAATATGAAAAATTGAGTGCTGTTGCTTCTACTATTTTCTCTGAAAAAATAAAAGTTGAAATTACTTATGAAATTGTAAGTTGCTTATTCATTAGTTGTGCTTTTTTTTTTTATCTTTTTTTTTTCCAAGTAATATCTACATAGACTTGTTCAGATCCCTGAGGTTCTTGATGGACAATTCTTCAACCACTGCTTTTGCTGGCAATGTCTACTTCATCTTTTGTTGTGGAAGCTGTGGTTAAGCTGCTTTTGTTGTATTTACTTGCATTTGTTGGTCTTATTTATTCTAAGATGGTGTCAAGAGGGTGCTAAAGGCAATAACTTTTTTGGAAAAAAGTAGATTTCACCTGCAGATTTTTGTGAAGCAGAATCTGGTCCCTACTTCTACAGGATTCTTGTTTAATAGTATCTTTTCTTGATTTGTTAATATGTTTTTCTAGTTCACTGAATAGCTTCAACTCCCTACAATTCCTTGTACTCAGTCACAGAGAATCTGAAGGGGTGTCCGAGGAATTAAAATGACAAAATCCTTGCTGTTTCTCTAGGCCTGAATCATACAAAGAAGTGCTCAGGACTGGCCTTTAAGTACCTGGATCTCCCATATAAACCACAGGAATATTAAGTGCCTTGGAATGAGGTCTGGCAGATTGACTGCACGTTCTTTACAAGATACACCAGGTGCTGCTGGTGATAACTCACTCTATATGCAGTACACTGCTCTGAACCCTCTCCTGGAGGTAGTGTCCTAACCTCTTTTGGCAAAACCAAAAGCAAGGTTCATGTCAGTGGCCTATGAGCCCCTTTTTCAGTAGAGTCTCTTGCTTTGAAAGAGAGCAAAATTTCCTCTTGCCTGAAAGGTGACAGCCTCAACCTCCCATCTTAGAAGAGGAGAAACCTCTGGGCTATAGTAGAGGCTTCCGCAGCTGTTCCTGTGGAAGCTGTTCTGCCTGACTCCCCAACTTGGGGATGAGGCATTTTTTCTCCTGTGAATGGGCCTGAATTCACAATCCATACATATTTAAAATCTATAAATAATCTCCAATAAAAATTACTGAAATAAACCTTGGAATCAGGGTAAGGCCCCAAATCTGTGTGTTTCTCAGAGAATGCACCAACTATTTGGCTTTCATCCTTCATGCAGGGTAGAGGAGCTTCAGGAGAAGAGTTTGAGAGTCCCACTTCTCTGTGGCAGAGCAGCTCAGAGACCACACTGCAGGACTGTGAAAACATTGACCTAAAGTTCCTGGGAAAAAAAAAAAGGCGTTGTGACTGTGTCTATGATACCCCATTCACTCTCTGCAGTTACGGGATCAACAGCACAACTACTGGAAATGAAAGTCATGGTAAGTGCTGGTTTATTCATCTGACTAAAGATAGAAATACTGTGTGGATTATGTGTATTTTAGAATTTTTTTGTGTCTAGTGTGTGTTTCAATTGACAAAAATTAGAAATGCTCTAGGGAAGCCCCTAAAATACATGGTTTCCTCAACCGTCAGTGTAGTATTTTTCCACAGTTTTCTTGCCTCAATCATTCTGAAACTTGACACAGGATGTAATTTTGCAAACATCCTTTTCCTTGTTGGTTTGGGTTTGCATTTGTATTCTGTTTCCCATTCTTGCTTGATTTTATTTCAGTGTAAAGGGAATTACAGTTTCTTTTGTCACATTCTCCAGCACACCAGTATGCATAGGGGTTTTTTGCCACATGCTCCAATGCACAGTGTACTGGACTAGTTATATGGAGTCCAGTAGTGGTGACACAAAGGCTATGAATTGTTTTTCTTTCTTTTACTTTTTTTTAATTGCACTGAGCTATAGATAAATAACAAGTCCTTCTCTTAACAAGGTGAATACTGTTGTGTGCTGTCTGTCCTAGAACTATTGCTAAGAGAACTGTGCATTTGTGGTGCTTAAAAGACTCTTGAAAACCAAGGGAAGGAATAAGACCTTTTTTCGGTGTCTATTCCTCCGTCCATTGACCAGGCAGCAGCGGGGTGTTGGTGCAGGTCTCCGTGCTCATGGCGTGCTCCCAGAGTGTGTAGCTGCAGCCAACTACTTCACACTCCATCCTTGGCCTCCCGGTGGAATACCCTGTGCTAGTAAAAATAGATTAATAGGAGAACAACATGCTTATAAATCAGCACTGCTGTAGCAAAATATTGCTAAACCAGCAATATTTTGTTAATTTTCAGTTGTTGTGGTATTTTTTTCCCTGGGGAGTTCCAGCACGTACAATCACGCATGATTGTTTTGGTGCCTGTCAAAGTAGTGAATCACTGGGATTCAGATGAGGAAGAAAGTGGTGGAATTCATAGTTTAAATATGGGCCTGTTAACACAAAGATAGTTCAGAAAATATTTGACACTTTGCTGTTGGAAACAGCTTCATGTCTCTGTCTTCATATAGCTACCTAATTCTCTACAGAGACCTTTGTGGTAGCTGTGTCCTCTTGGCACAACAACGAATCTGGACTACACAGGCTGGGCTCGCAAATTGATGTTGTTTATGTTTGTTATTATTTATGTTACTAAGCTAAAAATGAGAGGGCTATGAATTTTTAAACTCTAAAAGAATCCTATTGAATGTTTATGGCAGACTGACAGCCAACTTAGATATCTCAGTCTAATAAAAGTAGAAACGAAGGTAGTTTCTGCAGGAACGCTTTTCAAGTTATCAGGATTTTGCAAAGCAGTTGTCTAAACAGGTCTTTCATTCAGCCTGCCTTGCTCTGTCAGCCTTCTGAGAATGTTTGTCCAAAGTTCTGTGAGATTCTGAACAACCACAAATATTTGAGGCCCTAATCTCTCTTCACACCTACTAGATTGGAAGTTCCCAACCCTTTAAATTCCTAACTTCCCTTGCGTTCTGGGGAAGCTGCTGTCATGACTAGCACTATTATAGTGCATTACCTTGGACTCTATGCCATGTCTTGCCCCCAGTTCTGCACTACTGAGGTTCATCATAGTATTTGAGAAGCACTATGTAGCATGCTGAAGGACTTCTGCGCATCAATGGAAGCACAGCTAGTTTCTGAAATGAGGAAGCAGGGAAAAGATTTTCTCAGTTTTAAAAAAAAGCTCTAGGGAAAAAAGAAAAACAACCAAATCTCCGCAATCTAAAAGACAGACAGACCTTTGATGTTCAAAACATCTTCTATAATATCACATCCTAATTTTTCTACAGGATAAGAAATAGACATAAGATATTTTACATCAAGAGCTGTAAACCTTGGCACAATTACTTAGGAAATACTGAGTGCACATGCACGACAAAGGATACAACATTGGTAACCAAAGACTCCATTCTAAGATTTACCTGAAGTAAGTTCCTGCAGTGCATCTTTGCAAAATATAACAAAGTTAGGGGATAGGCTGGTAGTTAGATACTCACTGAGGGCAGCATTCTCTAATGCTCGTGGACATTGCTGCAATATTCCTATTGATTTCAGTAGATAGTGTATTAATGAATGAAATGTGCTTCCTTGAAATTCCTTTCATGTTGTCTGAGCTCTTGGCTCTATCTTTGAGCTCTGGTTTTCCAGTTTGCTGATGTATTTGGCCTCTCTGGCCATAAATTGGATTCAATACCAGAATTTTTGTTTGGGATTCCTTCTGTCCAAGCTAAACATCTTTGAAGTGCTGCTGGTCAAGCAATTTTTCATAGACTGGAAAGTCTATTTAACAAGTTTCCCTACTTTCTGATTGCAATGACGCAAGCCTGTATAATATAGGCATCAGCATTTCATTTATCTGCTTCCCAGATGAATGTATGTATTCAACTGCACAACTTCCCTTCCTGTTCTAAGGAATCTCTTTAGTTGACACACAGCTTATATAAATATGGGTGATGTTCCATAACAGCTGTCTGTATGTTTAAGGGTCATTATGGTAATCTTCCTCTCAAAGTCTAAAGGAAAACACACGCCTTAGCTATAGACAATGCTAAACAACAGCAACATAAGAAGCAGCAAATAGTAAAAATGTACAACCTGATTTAGTTCTCTTTTTCACACACATTGTTTGTGTTATGATACATTTTAAAGAGGAAAGTTAGTTAAAAAGGAGAACTTGTGTTTTTGATTTCTCTTCATTGAGAGGAAGTGTCACTTCTAAGTAAATATGATGTTGCCCGAAGTCTACAGCTAATTTTGAAATCCAAATAATCTTAGTAAAATCTTAGCAATTAATTTAACTGTTTTTCCTAGGGACAGTGAAGCAGCTGAAAGCATACCAATGTAGGCCAGGTTACGTCCTTCAGTACCTGGCCTCTGGGTATATCATGAGTCTTAGCAAATTTTATCTAGTATCACAATACTAAGATTTTATTGTTATTATTATTTTTATATTTATACAAATGGAAAAAGAAAAGCAGAAATAGAAATCACATTTCATTATTTTCTCAAAATTACAAATTAGGACTGTAGCAGCATTAGAACTTGGATTAAGTTTTGACACCTTAAGCCGCTGTAGTCCCTTTTCCCTTATTTTGGCCTTAGCTACAAGATAAGGGGGCAAAGGTAGAAAACTTCTACCACATTATTGCTTGGCATGTTTGCCTGCAACCCAGAAAGAGCCAGGGACAGCTGTATAGAAACCATGCTTTCTCCTGGATGTTGATCTTGAGATCACTTTGGAAAACTCAGGAATCCTTAAAACACGTGGGAAGAGTAAAATAGGAATCAACTCAAAATCTTTATATCTTAACACTTATGCGAAGGCAATCCTACTTTTGATCAGTCTCAAATCCAGACATAACACAAGAAAAAATACTGTATTTGGGTTGAAAAGCCTGTAATCTATTCATGGTGAACTTTGCCTGTGCACATTTGCAGATGGAAGTTGCTAAAAGTGTGAAGCACTTGCAGAAAATCTGTTTTTCTCAGGCTTAAGTGTCAGATACGTATCACTTAAATCACTTGCTTGTCTGCTTCTGAAGGGAACTATCCTATGGAGGGGAGTTCTTTGCCCACAAAAAGAAATCTACCTTTCCCACATTATTACATCCCCTCACAGTCAAACACACTTATGCCCTGGAGCACTAAGCAAGGCTTTCTCTATTTGGCTTTTGCAGAGGTAAGGTGCAGCAGCTCATGGAGTTGCAGAGAATGGTTGAGGATTACAGTTTAAGTCGAGTTTCTTCTTTTAATACGCAGCTTCTTATGTGGCTTGAACTCTCCACCTCTCATCAAGAAGGAGATTTCTTAGTACAACTGCTGCCTAGAACGGCCTTGAATGTGACTGATGCTGAGAAATGTTTCTGAAAACCTTCAAAAATGATAGTCAAGTAATGGAGATAATACTTTTTTTAAAAAAAATAAAATATATATCTGTTGTACCCATTCAAGAGAACAGGATTTGATTCTCCTGATTGCAGGAGAAGCTGAGAGTGAGACTGAGACTGTTTCTTTTCCCCAAGCTGTGGTGAACTTTCTGCAAGGCAAACCCCCCAGCTGCCTTTAGTATGTGTTCTGCACCACAATGTGGTAAAGTACAAGTGAAGGCATCTTATTTAGTGTGCTTTTATGTTAATAAAATGATGGGAAAAGTCTTTTTCATGTAATAGCCTGGGAACAATGCTGCTCTGAATGAGCTGGCACTTATTCCTACTCATACTTCAGCAAAACTAATGTTGTCTCTTCTGTTCTGAATCAATGTAGGCAGCAACTTTAAAGGAAAAAACATTCCAAAGAGAAATTCTGAGTGAGATAAGAATATGCATGAAAGATCCAAGGGTTTTACTTTTCCATAAGGAAAATAAATTAATTTACTTTTCTCAGTTGCCATTTATAGAATTACAGTAAAACTTGTTACCCACCTGCACTGCAAGTCAAAATCATACTCTATTGGATAAAGAGGCTTATTTTTCTAGTGTTTCACATGCACGTCCTGCTATTGAATGTAAACATCAGAAAAATCAGAAAATTCTTGCTATTCTACAAAGATATGTTGGATCTCGTACTTAAAAGTTTTTTATAAGGAATTATCAAGTTCCTCTTGGTGTTTGACTTCTTACTAGGTGGAATTATCGCTCCACTTTCAAATGCGTCCAATGGTGAAAAGAAATCACGATGCTAAAATAATAAAACCTAACAGGAAATAAAACGAAAAATAAAAATTTATTCATAACTTAATCTCTAAGCTTACGTTGGATTATCCACATTATAAAACTGCCCCTCTTGCAGAGGATGTGTTTTGTGCTGAAGTTTTTGATACTGTTCTGACTCAGCAATAACTTGCTGAGACCACTAATGGGCCCATACTGTTTGGCCAGGAGGCAAAGACCCACCTATAGCAATCCTTCTTTAATGGGACAAACATTTTTCTAAAATTATTTTTTCAGGTGACCATGTTGCTGATTGGAAACTTGTTTCATGAGTACTTGGGAGATTTCTGCTGTTGTGTCATTTCATCAAAAAGTTACTTGTTATTGGAAATGTTATTTAAAGGCTTAATCAAATGAGGAAATACCTCTGCTATTGCAGGCCAAATTCTCTTAACTTTTTTTTTTCACTTCATCTTTTTGATGCTGACTGAGTGGATTTTTTTAATTCTGTTGGAACAGTTCAGATTTTACTCAGACCTCCTTCAAACGTCTTCAGATGCAGGTATGAATCTCTTTAAGGAGATCCTGCCTAGAGTAAGGAATATTCTTTCAACTGCTACAGCTTCTGATGACCACGCACTGCTGAACCTTATGCTGAAGGAAGATGTGATATCCAGGGAGTACCATCAAGCCTTGCTCCATGAAAAAGACAGAGAGGACCTTGCAAGGAAGATATCTCTGACCTTCATGGAAAAATGGGACCTGTACGTGAACACTTTGGTTCCCCTCTGTTGTTTAAACCTCTGTGGCAGTAAGCCTCAAGACATGACAGATAATCAGCCAACAGGAAGCAAGTACATTTCTGGTAAATCAGCTTTTTTTTCTTGTTTTGTTTTGTTAAAGATTTACTTTTGTTTATTGCATTTCGAGATTACATTGTGGCATAGTGCAAAGTACATTACTGGAGAGCAAGTGGGGAAGAGAAGAGAGCAGAATGTAATGCAAGAGCACCTAAAAAGAGATCGAACATTTAGGGTAGCTATGGGATATCCATTTTCATAGCCAGGTCATAATAAAATTTGTTCTTTGCTACCTTTTGCAGAACCAGAAATGCAAAGCAGATAGAGACCATGATAAGGTCAGTTTTTCTGAACAGACTTATTAACCGTTGATAGTCTGAGTAGTATTTGTTCATGGTAATTCATGTAGGGAAGTCTTTTATCTTTTTCAATCATATATGGGAGGAATGCTCTCCACTTTAAATTCCAGATGTCTATAAGCAGCAATCACTTCTCAAAGCATGGCTGAAAGTACAAGAGGAAATGCTGGGAGAAAAAAAGGATGTTGTAGTGAGGGTAGGTCGGTCTCTTCTCCCAAGTAACAAGTGGTAGGACAAGAGGAAATGTCCTCAAGTTGCCGCAGGGGAGGTTTAGATTGGATATTAGGAAAAATTTCTACACTGAAAGGGTTATTAAGCACTGGAACAGGCTGCCTTGGGAAGCAGAATGGCTGTCCCTGGAGGTATTTAAGTGCTTAGTGACATGATTTAGTGATGGTTTTGTTAGTGTTATGTGGATGGTTGGACTCGATGATCTGAAAGGTCCCTTCCAACCTGGACCATTTTATGATTCTGTGATTCTAAGACAATTTATGAGCAGGCAAAATACTGACCTGGAAGATTTTAGATCTGTTATTACACACATTCAAATTAATGCCAAGAATTTGTATTTTAAATGTGGAGTATCATAGCAAGTGGCCTAGTGTCACTTATGCTAAAAGCATATATAGTGTCGTTTCTACTTTTAATTAAATCCCTACTGCTTGAAAAGATATCTTCTCCTTCTCATTTTTGTAGTGGTAGCACCTACAATCTCAATTCAAAGATCTTGATCCTGTCATGCCTGGGTATGTATCTCTGTCACAAAGACATGTGTTTAAGACATGACAGAGGGAAGCTGAAGTGCATCAGAAGAATTTTGCGGCAATTTTATAGTAAAGATGGGCTCAAAAAAAGTGGTTGCAAAGACATTAATTCACGAGGAAATGACTGAAATTGTATTAGAGACTTCAGCTTCCTCTGAACCAAATGTTTTCCTGACTTTCAATTTGAAATTTGTTAATTTTTCAGCCTTACGGTTTTCAGCTTTATTATTGTTTCACACTGAAGAAGCCTTACAAAGATAACTCGGGTCAGGAACAGATTGGTAGCAGCATGTTTCTCACTAACTACTAACTACTTCAGAAGAACTAGTTCTGCAACTTGTTCTTCTACCACAAAATAAATTTTACAATTTCTGGACAAAAAAGTCCCAGCTTTTTCCCTCTTGCAAAGTGCACTATTGACATCTGTTTTGCAGTGCTTCTGATACTAATCAATATACTCTATTCCCTCCTTTTACAGTAGGGCAGCGTATCAGCAAACATTGAAGCAAAGAAGCTGATGGTCACCTGAGAAGCTTAGGCAGTTCTCAGCTGTCTCACAGCCTCTTGCTTTCCAGTCTGCTTTTTTCTAAGTAAAAAATGTCTGTTTCGAAGACCATCTTTATAGACCAGTCCACTAGATGAACCAGTGCTCTGATTTGCTCCAGCAATTCCTTTCTGCTGTTTCTAAGCAGCTATGGGTGTTGTACAAAAAGTGGACAACCAGTCTTTGCCGTAGTAGCAAAGTGGAATCACAATAAACTTTTTTCTTTTGTTCCCCCAGCTTTCATTCTTAAAGTATATAAATCGCCTCATGGGCTCATAGCCTCAGAAGCTGGTAAAGAAATCTGCCTGCAGGGCTTGCAAAGGAGCTTATACCTTGTGAGGTTGTGCTGCACATTAGAACAGGGCTAACAAATAACCCTCTTAACTTTTGTAGGGATTTCCCATGCAATGTCTCATATGAAAACAGAGCACTAAGATGCAGAATCTGTATTTGTGCAACCTTACATTAGTTTCTTCTGTGAATGCTGTTACACTGAAATGTTGCTTTTCTTCTAATATGTGTAGAGCATTTCCAAGAACACAGCTGCCTGGCTGGTTAGAGAGCCTGAAGAGACTATAGATCTGCATTGCAGGCTGAGCCCTGCATCTCTGTAAATACTGGGAGCAAATCAGCCACTCCCAGAAAGGAAACAGCTTTATTGTTTCTCAGTCAGCATGTTCCCATGGAACCTGCTGGATCTCCTCTGCAATGGGAAAAGGCTTATGCAGGTCAGCAGCTGCTTAGCTTATAGGACCTGCTGCCATGTGCAGAAGCCATTTGTTACTGAGCAGCTGATGAAACGCTTGCCTTACTGAAGTAGCAAGTGCTGGATGTCATTGACTTAATCAAATCCCAATTCCTTCCTTTCCCTACTATATTTCCAAACTATTGGAAACTATAATTATAGTTATAATTATAGCCAATAATACTAGCTTGAGAATATTCTCTTTCTTAATCGATTCCAAAGGTCTGTGCGTGATAAAAACTATAAACTATAGCCAATGGAATAATACTAGCTTGAGAATATTCTCTTTCTTAATCGATTACAAAGGTCTGTGCGTGATAAAAAATAGAAAAACAGGCAGATGAGCTTGCCGAGCCACACAGAATCAACTATAGGCATCATGACAGGAACACTCATGAGTGAAATTGGTTTTCAAAAGATTGTTTGCCTTGCGCTGGGTAGGTGCTGGCAGGGCAAGCAATGATTAGATGAATAAACGTCTTGGCAGAAGCAAACCGTGAACACTGTGTGTAAGACAGACAAGACTTATGAGCTTCTGTTCTGTAGAACATCCTACTTGTCATTTTGGGCCAATGGTAAGGCATGCAGGCACAAGACACCACACTAATTTTGTATTGGTGGAGTCTGCGAACATGTGAAAGAAGTACTTTCACTTCCATCACACCAAATGCAACTGCAAGGTAAGAGCATCTGCGTGCTGCTACTTTTAATTTTACTTATGGACCATATAACAGCTTGATTTCAGGACAGATTTGAACTGGGATGAAAAAGATGAGGTTGATTTCTGGGGAGCACTGGGAATTGTTACTTCCGGCTTTCATCCAATTTCGTTTTCGACTGAATAAATCAGTCTGTTCCTAACTAGTAACAAGTGCAAGCTCTTCTTAGCAGTGACAAGTGACCAGTAAAGGTAATACGGCTTGTTATACAGGGGTTACTAGAAGGGAGGTTCCTCTTCATTTTCCTCTTTGGAATTCCCCCTTTTCTACAGTGACTGGGCTGACTCATTTCCTCCTTTATGGTATCACTTTCTAAAAGCCCTGGGTAGTGACCGCAGCTCTACTCGTTTTTTGATACTGAATCCAGAGTGAAAGAGCAGGAATTGTCCAGTTAACTAAGGTCAGTTTTTCCTCAACTCTAGAATGCATTGCTTTTGTCACAGTTAATTCATCTTGTCTTACCCTCTGTAGATATTGGTCACTACAGTGTGTCAGTATCGGGATTTGGTTGAAATATTAGTAGGATGAAGTCTGAATGTGAGTGAAATTTTGGATAATTTTTAACAATCTTGTATTGTTGCTAGTCCTGTTACTTGCTGTAGTTTGTTTCAGACTTGGCTAAGAATGTATTTATTTTTTCAACAGATCTGGCACCTTTAGAAAGTGAAACTGAGGATCATTAGAATAAACTGGCTTATTTACAATTTTTTCACAGATCTGGAAAGACAACCTAGAGCTTTACTTTCCTGTTTAGGAGTACAGAGATTCTGTCTTGAAAAAAATTTATGGGTGCAAATGTGCTTTTTCTGCCAAAAAAAGCATATAGGGAAGGTGTCTGCTGTACTGTTTTATTCTGTTACTGCTGGGATGGGAGACCTGGGCACCACTGTGACACACAAGTTGATATGGGATATGAAAAAGCAAATTCTGCTCTCAAATCACAACTCTGACACCTGCAGGACAGTACCTTATTAGTCTGCCTGATGTCAGCTGTCTCCAGCGTAAGGCAAGTGACATTACTTTTATTTGTTGTGTTGGTCACTGTGCAGCTAAGCTCATTGAAAGTCAGAAGCTGCTTTTACCTGATACTTAATGTTTTCTTAACTTCTTTAAATTTATCTCTAAAGATGACAAAGGAGAATGTCACAGGATACAGAGCAATTTTTTTTCTCTAACATTGTCTCTATTCTTCTTTATTTTTAGACTATAAAGCTCATGTAAAGTAACACACCACTCTATCAGAAAAATAAAGACTGTAAAAGTTGTATCTTTTGTTAAATTGGGTAATACAACAGGAAAAGTTAAATTGGCTTTCAGATATATAAGCCTTTCATAGATATGAACTAGAAACTAAAATCTTCAAAGCTAAGCAAAAGTATAAATTGAGCACCATTACTTGCAGTTTACTAATGATCATGCTACCCCTGAAAGGAAAATCTGTTTGGTACCTGAGGAGTAGTGGAATTCTTAGTGATGGATTTGGGGACAGGAAAGAGAGACAGGTGACTGTAGCATGAAGGGGACTTCATCCCTCCTTGCTGCTGGTTTGCACACCTCCCAGAGAGCATCGCCCCAAAACACTGCCTGCAGCAAATGCCAGGAAATCTCTGCCTTCTGGTGTTTGTATTGTGCACAGTGACATAACCTTTGGGGAGGATGCAGAAGAAGAGAGAAGGCTTTCTGAAGTTGTTAAAAAAAGCAAACGTCTTTCATTTGATTCCTTATTTAGAGTTTGATATAACCTGGCTTTTGTCAGCTTGTGTCACTCAAATTCCTGTGTAGCACTTAATGGATCTAGGGGGGTGCAAGAAAATAACATTTCTTCAGTAATCTTTGTGTTTAATTTTTCAACCTCCTGTCTTGACAGCAGTCCCGCTTTCTTATTTTTCTGTAATACAAGACTTGGAACAGTAACATTATGTTATCCTCTGGATAAGAAATGTGTGATTTGCATGGCACTACTACTCTTTTCTATGAATTATCCTCAGCTTCCTAAACTGGGACAAAAATGAAATATCAAGGTGCATTTCATCTGTTCCTGAAATGTCTTTATTTTCTTAACCTCTATACTGATGTGGGAGATTATCTTATTACTTGTCAGTTCTGATGTCAACAGAATTTGGGGAAAGAAACCCTGTAACAAATCTCCTCAGAAACATCCACCTTGTTTTTGGAGTAAATGCTATGTTATTGTCTGTATACTCCTCCTCTTTTCTCTTAGATACCATTTGATTTTAGTTGGTAGCAGACTTAATTGCCTGGAGTCCTTTAAAACATAAAACAAAGTTAAACCAAATTAATGGAGACAAATAATAAATCACAACCACTCATCCTATCTTTAGAAATCTAAAAGGCCTCATCTAACTCTTGAGACTTGTATGTGATTTAAGTGAAGCCCTATTGCTTCTTGAACTGGATTCTTTGTTCTGGTATGGTGATGTTCACTATTTCTTTTATTACTTTTCCAGTGTTTTTAATTCATATGGTTTCACTTGGACTCTAAAAGAGCACTGAACAAAACATTGAGAGTCATATTTTTGTGGATCATATTTTTGTGGATGATATTTTTGTGCTGTATATGCGGAATACAGTGCTAAACCAAATTCACCCCAAGTAGAACCTTTGCTGTAGCTGGTGCACACTGAATCATTGCAGAGGTAATACAAGGTCTACTGTGTTCTACTGTTCCACACAACAAAGGATTGAACTTTCTGAATATATACTCAGAAGTACGTCCTGTCTTTCTTCTGCAAAGGGAGTGCAGGATCTCTGGGGTCTTCAGTTCTTTGTCTTGCAGGTCCATTGGGGTCTGTGTTCCTCCCACTGAGAGCTGGCACTAGTATTCGCAGCCCTAACACAGAAATTGTTATGAAACTTTTCAGTCCGCTGATCTGAAAATGTGCCAAATGCCCATTTTAGCAGCATTGTATGGGACCCCAAAGGAAATGTATTATCAGTAAAGTAAGCTAAAATAATTTATGAGACAAGAGAAAGTGCTGAGCCCTATAGACCTTATTCGTCTTTGGTCTCAGACAGGGGACTGCTGGGATGCTGTGAGAAAAAAGGGGAAGCACTGGGAAAGGAATTGCTGTTGAAAACAAGCTTGGTACTGTCTGGTTTTGTTTCGTGTGCTTAAGTTACAACACAGAGCTGTCACGGCCAGGCAAAGGGAAGCAAGCACACCGACACAATGTAGGATCATATAAAGCTCCCTTTATTGTCATCAGAAGGCTTGTTTTTATA
>BJBW01005762.1:15790-42465 GCA_004320125.1 Scolopax mira
CCCACCACAGACATGCTTGACAGTCCAAGGACTAGCCCCAACACAGAGCAAAACACTGGGTGTCCCTGAGGTGTAGTTCTCCTTATCTCTGGCACTCAGCATATAAAAATTCATCTTTCAAGACATGACTTTTTTTTCCCTGCACCCTTGGACAGAGTGCTTTCCATGGTGGTACCATGGTTTTAATGCAGCAGAGCACAGCTGCTATTAAGAATTTGTTGGTTCAGCCACAGAAGGAAATTGCAGCATCCCATATCCAGTGTAGTTGGTAGAAGGACAGCTATGTAGAGATTTGTGTCAAAACTAAAACAATGAAGAAAAAAAGGGGTAAGCTGAGAGACATTCAGACTGGTGAAACAAAAAAGAAAGGTTTTTTTAAGTTAAGTTAAACAAGTTTTTAATTCATGAAAGAGTGACAGTCTTCATTCTTCCCAGACTATGTTTCTCTCACTCCTGTGCTCCTGAGTTATAGCACTTTTTATGTTCTAATTTCCAGCTCTCTAGGTGGACTTGGCACCGTCAAGACTTCCTCTTGGTGGCTTCTTGACCGTTGTAGCTGAAAACATTTTGCATTACTTACATATTTATCCACAGAAAAATGCTATTGAAAGAAAGGTTTAAAATAACAAAAGCTCTTCTAACTAAGACTTAATTAAAGCTTAGTATTTCCATGAAGATTAAATAGGCCTTCCATAGGACTTGACCTTTTCTTTGTCTGCTATAATCAGGCAATTTACTGATCACTGAACTTGGATTGATGCATTTGTTTGTCTTGCATTCCCCTTATGGCTTCTGCTTAATTACTTCTGCCTAATTGTTTCTAACCCCAAAATTATATTGACTCAGAAATCCTTCAACAGAGTCTGGCAACCTGACATTCTCGAAGGCCCAACTCTGTTTCAATTTTACATTAATTCAACAATGAAAAGGGCAAAGCAAAATGTTGCAACAATCTGAAAATTTAATCTGGTATGTTTGTAACCTCATTCTTAGTTCTCATGCAGGTTTGCCAACATCTGCTTTCCATTTATAGCACAGCAGGCAACCATATAAAATTTTTGGAATCTTGGTAACGTAATGAGGTCACATAACATGAAAAAGGAGAACTACTTGATTGAGGGTTATTCCTACTTGTGGGAGTTTACTGTGTCCACCTGCTCTTTGAAATTCTGACTGTAGATTCCGGTGTCTTCTGCAGCAGAACACAGAGAGGCCCATTTCCAAGCTGTTCAGAAGGACAAGCTCATAGAGGGGTAGGAGGAATTCAGAGTAGTTTCTAACAAATGTTGGTAGTGTGTGACTAACTCTTCTCAGTTTTCTTTCATCAGAGCTGCAGCGTTGGCTGTATTTATCTTTTTTCATGTTTCAGGTAGACTTCCTGGTGCAGCAGGTTGCTGCACATTTACATACCTCAGGAGAGTAGACGCATGCAACCAGGGACATTAATAGCATTCTGCTAAAGGCGGAATATTTGAGAGCTGCATTATAGCTATCCTTCATTGCAAAATGTGGTGCTTGATGCCAAGCTGAAACTTTCCATCATTATCATGCATGGACACCTGCTTTAACAGGTTATGGACATTTTGCTGGTTGTTATTTCGTGCTGGTATCTCAGTATTATGGTGTATTAAATTATTTGGATCATTTATGCTTGCATCATGTAGTTCCTGTTAAAGATACAGGAGTTGTGACTTATTCAATACTTGGAACTTTTGGTCCAGGTGGTCAGACTGTAGTAAACCACTCCCCCAACTGGAGTAAAAAGTAGGTAAGTCTCATTGCAAGCTGATCTGGATCTCTAAGTTTAAGTCACTCAGGGTTATAATTCAATGCAAGACTTGGTAAGCAATACCAGTTCCACAGTCTTAAGATGTTAGCATCTCATCAACAGAAAGTCACAGTGCAGGACTTCTAGTTTTGGTTGACAAAAGCTGTGGTTTTAGCATAGCTAACTGTTTTGCAATTTGATTTCAGACAGCAAGAGAGAAGTCATGGATTCAGCAATCGTGTCTGAAAATAGCTATCTTGATTTGCTGCTCAGTGATATTGATCCATTGCATCTGTATACTCTCCTTGATCCTAATTCATCTGGAAATGAAGAAGGTGACTTCTCTGTAGGTTAGTAAAAAGCAAAAAAATGCCTTATTAGATTAGTCATCATGCTAGAAGTTCTTACCATCTCCTCTCAATTATGTAGACATCTGATGGCAGTTTATTATGGTGGCTGGACTAAATTCAACAGACACTTGGTCTTATGATATGAAACTTTGTATCTGCATATAAAATCATTACCGCTTCCAGAAACTTTTTAAAACTCTATGTGACTATAACTTACTGAGAGTTCAGTTCCCTTCCTACTTCCCAACATACAATGAAGAGCCAAAGCATTATGCTGAAGTAACAAATCTGCTTTTTCTGCATGTCCTGATATCTCCAGGTTTGTTACTCCTTGTTACTGTATTCATTGATCCAGCACGTACTCCTTTTAATTTCAGATCCTGAAGTTGATGCCAGCAACTACGATCAGTTCAATAATATGGATTTCCTGTGTACGATGGAGAATTCTGAAAATGGGGATGAGTTGTATCTCTGTTCCAACACCATAGAAGCTTATGCTAAAATAGGTATGAAAGCAATTTTTGGTTTTTAAATCAATTCCTATCGCTATTTCTTACGAATTCTATTTTTAGTCTAAAGCAGTGGTGAATACTCAAGTGGCCATTCCCTCATGCATGGTAGATCTAGCCAGGGTACCCAAAGCCATGCATTGTGGGAAAACAGATGAACAGTAGCTTGTGGTTGTTGGGGGAAAATCTCTCTATTAATGGCTCCTTCTGCTTCCTGTCTCAACTTCTCCTTTCTCATGTTCTTTATTTCCTGAACAACAATTTACAAGAAAACTTAATTTAGCTCTTCAATTTCACTTATATGTCAGGATTCTGTTAATGAGGGTAAGCTTGCAAGAGTTTTACTGTGAAAATTATTGTGTTATTATTGTGTTTCTTTTTTTCTTCATTGCTAGCTGAATTAGCGGAATATGTGCTCAAAGATCATCAGGAGAAGCAGGTGGAAGACACTTTTGGTAAGATTTATGAGGCAAAGATTAATTTTCTCTGTGACATTTCTGGCTAACGTTTGCACTGTAATTCATCCCCACAATTTGAATGCTAGTAAGGTTTCTGTACAGCTGGTAGCCTATTCTTTTCCCCTAGGAACTGTGTCCCAGGATTTTATTGGCAAACTTTCAGGATTTTCTCTATTTTTGCAGACTTTTCTCAAAATTGGCAGTTTTATGTCTGACCAAGTTGCTGATCACATCACCACGGCCATAGCATATGCACCACTTAACTGTCTAGTGCGGTATATGACCTCAATTAGCATCAGACTTATTTGTATCACAACACGGATGATATACATAAGTTCACTAAACCTGACCCAACTAGAGGAGTTAGCATGCGCACAAGTGAAGTTCATACACACTTATTTCAGTCCAGGATGCACAAAGCTGCTTGAGGAAGCTTTTCAGATTTACTTCTCTCCCTGATCAATGCAGCAGTGGTAGAACATACATGTAGTAAATGATTCCTTCATTCAATGCTTGACCAAAGATAATTGCTTGCCTTTTGGTACAAAATTATTGGTTTGGTAGTGGCATAAATGCTGGTGTGTTTCTCTTTCTTTTACCTCTTTCTATAATTTTTCTAGGAGAAAAAAGGTTGACATGTAGAATATTTCATGTTTTTAGCAGGGAACCTTATTTTGGATGAAATGGCTACTGAAAACACCGAGAAATGTACTGACATAAAGATACAGAAATGTCATAAGCGAAGTAAGTGTTTGAAAGACACTAGTGTTTGAATTCTAAATTTGCATTATAGTACTTTGATATTAGCACAGCCTCAATTCTTCTCTCATGTAGTTCTTCACTTATATAGCCAGATGTGCTTCCTCTGACTTACTTACCCTGCATGGGCTGGAAGTGAAAACAACTCCCCCAAGTGCATTCTTTACAATTCGTAGAATTTGTTGTCCTTTAACATAAGCATGTTATATTTCTTCCTCTTTTTTATCATTTGTATGACAGTGTTAACTTTGTTTTCAGTATATCTGCAAAAAAATCTGCAGCCTAATTGAAACTTCACAGTCAGAGTAAAATAATACGAGGCCTTTCACAATCATGTTTCATACATTGGACCTGTACAGTTCTGAAATAGATGAATTGGAACTGCTAACATCTCCTTCTAGTTTGAAAATTAAAATAAGTTTCCATGGTGGAAATTTAGGATTAAGAAACTGGTTCGATTTTTATCATTTACTATTGCCTTCCATTCTTTCAGCCTTCGTGGGCTCTCCAGAGGATTGCTCTGAAGCTTCAGAACCCAAATACAAGAAAATTGGTAAGTTATTGGCTGAATAGGAAAAGATTATTGAGCATATGTTGTCTCATGTTCCAAGGTCTCATCCTTGGTTAGGTATCTATCTTAGGGATAGTTTCCCTATATAGATATATATAGGGGAAGTTTGCTCTTATAGACAATTAACCAGGATTGTCATGCATATTAATGTTTCTGTTTCCAGCAAACTAGAAATCACTGTAGAATCACATTCTTATTATACACCTCTGGTTAATTCATCATGCACCAAATCTGTGCCCTCTTATCAGTAGCTATTAAATTGTGTGTCTTAGGACCAACTACATGGTGGCCTGGAAACAGTCTGATCCTTATGCTTCCAAAGCACACATTCCTGTTGAGTGATAGAAAAATCACTTCCTTAGCATCACCATAGATGCAGTTGAACTTTTCGAAACTCATCTGAGAGAAGAAAGCAGAACAGTGGTGAATTGGGTCAGTGCCAATTGTTGTCATTTTTGTCATGTACACCTTTCATTTATGATGAGTAATGTGATTCAGGCCATAGTTTGGCATTTCCTGGGTTTGATCCTCTTTTCTTCTAGAGTGTGACACCTTCCAAAAACCCAGTGAAACACCCTAGTGAAAATAATAATTGTGAAGAGATGGCTTCTCCACCAGCCTGTGCTGTACAGTCATTTAAACCAAAGTAGGAATGGGAGAAAGGGAAATGTCTAGGTGGTGCAGGCTGTTAGACCATATACAAGGCAGTACCTGTGGCCAGCAGGTAGGCTGTTTCCTAGGTGTAAACTGGTTTTAAAGTTCTTGCCCAGATGTAGCTGAAATGGATGTCTCAGGCATAGATGAACCAGAACAATACTCTTCCAAAATCCATATGAGTGTAATCACCGTTGGGTGAATATATTATACTGTGTTTTGAAGTGACATATGCATTACTGCATGCTAGCACACTTCCCAAGCCTCCTAAGGGTAACTGACTGTACCAAATCCCACAGGCCATGTGTGTGTCAGGATGGGCAGCCAAAACCAGCATGTAACCTAGAGTCATGCAGAGAGTGCCTGGATCATGGGGCTGCACTTAAGCAAAATTCAGGCTGGCAGTTGCTAAGCAGCTGGCATAGACTCGGTGAAAGTCATAGAGAGCGCACACATGCACCGGGCCTGTGACTCAAGTTGGTTTCCCAGTGTTCATGTGGATTTCTGGGGGGATTGAGCAGAATTAGCAGTGAAAAAATACATTGGATGGATCTGGAAATATAATCAGAGTTGCTACTGAACTGCTACCTTCAGGCTGTAGTTATTTGGACACATGTAAAGTTCCTGGCAGTTAGTAGCTGTTAAAGGTGGATTGTCTTCTGTCTGCTTAAATTCCTCTATAGGTTTAGCACTTTTTAAAGTCTGTGTTTGTGCCATGCTGCCCATTAGAGTTTTCGTTCAGGAAATGGCACATCAGTTCCTGATTTAAAAAAAAAATAATCAAAACTAATAAAAATGCGTCACCCTAGAGAACTTGCATTCCAGTCCCCTGTATCACTACAGAGCTAACAGGTGCTTCATAAAGCTGCAGCTCTCCTTTTCCAGAAAGTGCTCAGAATATTATCACTCTCTCTACCTTGCCTGACTCTTGGAAGGAGTATATACATAAGGCAGTGTACGTACTGGGTACAAAAATCTAATTGACAGAAAGATGAGCTACATGACAAAGTCGGGAATTTATTTAACCTGTGATAAAATGTGTATCACAGTATGATCCTGCAAAGGTAAATGCATCAGCTCTTGAGAAGTGTAAGACTATCTACAGTAAAGAAGATAATCTGTACTAAAGTTTTGGAGTGGTAAGCCAAGGATGAGATTCTTTCAAAGGAATTCCATGAAATTAAGCTTTAGATTTGCCCAATCATTTGTGACTGGCTATAGCAGTACCTGACCTTACCTGATTGTAACAACGCAACAATCCTTGGGTAGGAAATTACATGGGAAATTCATATGCAAGTTTACTCACAAGCCAAAGCCCACTTTTTGAAATCTGTTTTTATACCACAGTAAAAAAGAAAGGTTCATATAGCAAAATAATATATCAGTTGCTGATAACGTAAACACATCCCACCCTAAAGAGCTTACGTTCCACATGACAGTGTACACTGCAGTGGTGCACAAAACCCACAGCTTGTAGCTCCTGATAAAACATTGGGCCACAGAAAGCGATGAAAGAGAGACTTAATAGTTGCTGCTGGACAGGAGGAAGAAAGAAAAGCAAAACCAGCTCTGACAATAAGGGTGGGCAAAACCAAAGGAACTAGCAAACTAGTTCAAAATACACAAGTGTATCTTACTTGTGTATCTTACTTAATTTGTCAGAAACTTTAAAGCAGATTAAATCATCCAATGCACACGAGTCTCCCTCACCATTTGTCCTCCTCTTGAAGAAAACAAGTCCTGAAGGCAACTTGCATCCTTTAAAACTCAGGTGTTTGTGACTGTTTGGGAAAACCTCAGCACAGCCTAGTTATCCTTACAAGCACTGTAGTGTCTAAGTAGAGAGTAAAGGTCCCCGGTTTGTTGTACTTGGGGCTCTCTAATCTTGTGCAATATTAAGGTAACAGACTGTGCTTGGGAAACTTAGTACAGCCAATGAAAGACCTTGGTCTGTCTTATCTGTCAGTCATCTGTGTTTAAGATTCTTTACATCTAAACACACCTGAAGGTTTCTAGAAAGAAGACAGGCCAGGAAAGATGAAAAAAAAAAAATTAAGAGAGTGAACTACTGGGAGAGAGTGATCTGCTACAGACTTTCATATATACACTTCAGATTTTGAGACCTAAATAAATGTCAGAAAGCTATTGTGAATTGTTCTTGCTTCTGGAAAAATCAAAACACAGATGTTCAGAATCAAGTACTTTATGATATCTATTGAAACCTCTTCATTAGCCCCCTTGCCTTCTAGCAATGAAATAACTTTCTTCTTTTGTTTTGCTTATTTTTTCAAGTGGAAGTCCCTTCAGTGTCTGCAGGGAATGACAGTTTCTTAGCCATGCCTCTCAACAGTCATCCAGCTAGCTCCACCTTGCGAACTAACCAGCTCATGTCCTTTTCTGTTCCTGCTGTCAATGCATTGGAAAGAAGTTTCATAATTCCAGGTATGTACAGTAAAGCTATAGGTGTGCACCTGTACACAGGTTGATTTATACAAGGGGAAAACTCTCTTATAAATCTGTTCATTGACCGTGAACAATGGCAGGGAAAACAAGTATGGCAGCTGTTTCAATCAAGCACTTAAGTGTGGCACTCACTAAAAGAATGAAAAATATTCAAGGGAAATTAAAAGCATATTGCCCCCAACAAAATAGAACAAGTCTTTAATTTCATTGGTGAAGCACAGCTTAATAAATAAGAGAATGGAGTTGTTTACTATATGCTAGTCTAAATAATTACTTACTTGTCTTAAGAATAGGAAATGACAAAAATTACATAATAAATTTTGGTTTAGTTCTAACTTCCTTTTCTTCCAGAGGTTTGTAAAGGATTGCAAAATAATTATGTTTGCAATAGTAGAGTGAAATCTAGGTTGGGCTTTTGTTCACAAAAACTGAGCACTAATCCAAGTGACAGGCTGTGTAGCCACCTTACATCGATCACATTGTATAGCAGAGGGTGTTCATGGTACTCTTGCAAGTGCTAACGACAAAGACACAATTCAACACCTTTCACTGTTAAATCCGTGTTGGAAAGGAACCAAAAAGCAGAAGTCTTGAAGTGTGTGATGCTAGCTGAAGCCGCACAAAGTAGCAGAAGAAATTTGGTCACACCTACAGAAACTCAGAGCTATGGCTGATTAAATTGCAAGCACTGCATCAACAAAAAAAATTCCCAGTGTGTGTTCAGAGGGAGGTGCTCACTATCTGTTCGTGCAGGCTGCATGATATTCAATTATGTGGGAAAGATGTAGGGAAAAGGATGGTAAAATTAATTCAGATACATAATATTTACACATTTTCTTTCTTTTGGATCTCTGGTCCATACATTTATAGTCTTTGCCTTAAGCACTTTTCCTTATGGTAATAGAATTTGTCATTAGACTATTGAAAACAAGTGATCACTGAAAGCTGGATAATCCCTTGCATTTCACGTTCATCATACCTTTGAATGATGTTTGTTGAATGGATTCTCATGTGATCCTATGAATTCTGGTTCATAAACCCTCTATAGGGAATATTTGCCCAGAAGCTGACAGAGAAGATAAGTAGCCTTTAGAAAGCTTATTCTTTTTTAGAAATCTTTAGATAACAGGGGCCTTTAAAAACAGAAGATAATTACTCTGCATTTGTTTCAGGATCTTCAGCACCAGAATGTCTACCTGTCACTCTGAAAGGAAGCCAAGAGAACACAGCCTTTGCAGATCCTCCTCAGCAGATACTTAACTTATTTCTTGGATCTTGCGCATCTGATGTTATAATATATCCAGGTAAGAGCAATAACCTTTGTCCACATAAACAAGCAGAAAATACTGGAAAATCAAGGCTGTCAACAAGCCTTGTTCGCTCATTTTAGTTACTGATAGCTATGATAGGCTGAAGTCTATCATTTGTTTCTTTGCAGTGCTGACTTCTTCCACAGAAAGATTGGTATCCCCAAACTTTCCAGTTAGTTTATATGGTAAGTAGAAAATTAGGTTTTTTTGTATATGCAGAACTATAGATTGGGAGAAGGAGCATATTGCTTCTACCCGAAGCCAATTCTCCCCTCCAGACTTTACCCGTATTCATCCTATTGAGGAAAATAAAAATTAATGGTATTTCCTACTTTGTACTGATCACTGGGTGCTTAGTCTAGTCCAAAATACAGAGCAGATACGGGGTTGTAGATCTACAGGTTCAGCTTGCTGTTTGCTGTGAATTGCAGTTCCCAGAAGAAGACTTCCTGTCTAGTTAAAACAATATAAAAGCCTAGTGTGCTTGTGCACCATCAGAAGTGGAATGTGTGCTGGTGCTGGCATCTTAAATGCTAGTGCTGGAGGCCAGACTGCAGGCAAATCTGATGGAAGCCCCCAAACCAATGTGATAATGACTTAACTAAACAATACAGAAGTCTAATATACAGAAAGGCTTACAAAATATCGGAGCATTGGTCAAGGTATGACAGTCCAACCTGTGGCAGCAAACTTTCCTCAGACACTTTTCTTTCAGTGCTCAGAGAGCTGTTAGAACTGGGAGCTTGATTTCAGTGGTTTAGGTTCCTGATCTCTGCATCCTGGTGATTATAGCAGCTTGCAGCTTAGTACAAGTGTTTTGTTGCCCTCTGGTGGCTACCACCACCCAAAATAGCAAAATTTTGAAGTGGGCATTAATAGGCAAATCGGGGAAGTATTTGTAGATTATATATACCATTTCTGTGAATACACAGTACTAATAATTCCAAATTATTTACAGCAGCACAACACATATAAGCATGTTGCAAACCTCAGAATTCCAAATGCAGCAGAAAAATTAGCACATAAGTTACCAAGACAGTCTCTTTATCATTTAAAAAAAAAAATTATTAACATTTGATTGATTTTCCCAATGCTGCTTGCCATCAAAATGTCTCATTACAGCTTTCCTTGATTTTCCATTCTGTTGTTTTCATTTAATAAAATAAATAGTAAACCAAAACCAGATGCTTGCCTGGAAACAGGCATGTCCTTTCTTTATTTAATATCGTAAGTTGATTTTTCTTCTACAAAGGGGAGAACTATGTCTATCAAATGTGTTCTTTCACTGGGAAAAGGACTTGCTTATTAGAAGCCTGTCAGAAGCAACTCTGAACTCTAACCATTGCACCTGTTGCATCTAACCATCCATCTAACCTAACTGTTGCTGGCATGCTGGGTAGGAATTGATTTCCAGATCTCTGAAACTTTAAGATTTGTATTTTTTTAAACCACATTCTACATGAAGATGAAGGAAATACAATGGTAATAAATATATTTGCAGAAATCTAGGGAGATTAACCTGTTTGCTTTTTTTCCCCCCACATCTCTGCTGAGTATGGTTACCATGAGTTTGTTCATGAGGTTGAGTTTGTTACAGTCTCTGTCAATTTCAATTATGTTTTGTGTCTGCAAAGCTTTTCCTACCAAAATTTTTGTCAAAACTGATACTCTGTCATTAACAGGGTGTAGAAAATACTCTTTCTCAGAAAAAAATGCAATTTCTTTATGTATGGCAGACACTGCTCTTCTGACCAAGTGCTAAGGCCTGCAGTAATTTGGAAATAAACAGGCAAAAAGAAAGAAAATTGGACAGTGACAGAACATCATCAGGAAGAGTAATGGGTAAATTCTGTTACCAAGGGTCACTTCTCTGTGACTTTCATCCTCAATACTTGGTCACAAGGTGTAGAATAACAAAAGGAAGCTATTGCTTTCGATGACATAAAGAAGTCCTATACGTGAACGTGAATTTATGTAAAACACTGACATCTTGTTATGATAGGTCCTCTGCTCCATACCACTATTGGAATAGCTATCATCTTGTTTGGTGTCATACTGCCTGCAACAGTTTGTGTCAGCTGAATTGTACTTGTGTCAGGATATCTTTTTCTATGGACAATAAATAATTTGTGTTGCAATGAATTTGAAAATTTGCATTAGTCTTAATTTTTAAAATTAGTAAAGTGAAATTGATGATTATCCATGTGTCTTCAAGTATATCCTTTGTTTCTCCAGGTTTTGAAATGTTCAAAGAAGTCCGAGTTCCCATAATTCCTTCTGAAGAAACATTCAAAAGACCAAGTGAGTTTAGATCTCTTGAACTTAAAACTTCCAGTGTTCTTTGGCTAATTTTTCTCTGTTTCTTACCATACAGAAAACCTGCTTTTTGTAGGAATTGTCATTCAACAATTTGTGAAGTGGTTCAAAGTGTCTGAGAACAATTCCTGGTTTTAAGATATTATACTTGGATGCTTTTAGGTATCTAGCTGTAGTAACTACTAAGGAGGTCAGTTGTACTTAACTGGTTTTATCATATCATAGAGACTTCCAAATTTTTTCAGTTCATAGGTCTAAAAGTGTCCGTTGTGCCTGCACTCCTTCTTTACATACCTGCAGTTGCATGGGATAAATCCAGACCCACATGCTTTACGGGAACTGATATGTTTTGACCATACTACAATTTTGTATTTAAATCACCCTGAAACAATGTTGTACTTTGTGAACTGTTTTCTTTCTGTTCAGTTTGTGTGCTTTTTATTTCTCTAGGGCCAGTGGAAGCTTTCTGTACATCACTTATGGATTATTTCCAAGATGTGTGCAAATCTGTGGCCATGGAGCGTGAAGTAACTCTTGATCACCTGTTCATTGATGGGACACTTGTTCAAAGCCAAACTGAAACCAAGACTGGGAAGAATAACATGAAAGCAATGGAAAAGGAGCTCGTAACTTGCAGTCTGCAAGGGAAGGAAAAGGCAGCCCTTAACAGAAGACAAATATTTCAAATCCCGGGAGGTAAAAACTCAGAAACTAAAGTGATTGTGGTACTGGGAAAAGCAGGAATGGGCAAAAGCATTCTTGTTCAGAAGATCTGCCAGGACTGGTCCAGTGGACAGTTTTCTCAATTTGAATTTGTATTTTGGTTTGACTGCAAACAAATAAGCCTGTCTGACAAGCAATACAGCCTGAAGGATCTGCTGCTTGATTTTTTTGTAAAACCTCAAGAGGGAAGCAAAGAGATCTTTGATTATATATTGCAAAATCCTACTAAAGTCCTTCTGCTTTTTGATGGTTTTGAAGGGTTGCATGATCATGAGAATTTTCCTCGTTGCTCAACCAGCCAGCCTGAAAAAGACTTGTGTAGTATAAAGGACCTGCTGTCAGGACTCATCCAAAAAAAGATACTCAGTGGTTGTACTTTACTACTTACAGCAAGACCAAAAGACAAGGTGTACCAGTATGTGTCCAAAGTTGATAAGACTATTGAAATAGTAGGATTTTCCCCTCAGCAGAGAGAGTTGTACATAACAAAATACTTTGAAGGATTATCCTACTGTGATAAGGCACTGAAATTAATCAAAGAGTGTGAGTACTTGTTCAGTCATTGTTATAGCCCTCTTATGTGTAGATTTGTTTGTTTTCTCTGTGAGACGGTACTTGAAATGGGAGACCAAAGCCTTCCTTCAACTCTTACTACAGTCTTCCTGAAATTTGTTCAGCAAAAGGTAATACCTATGCAAACAGATGTTACGGCCATGAAAAATCAAGAGAGTCTTGCTACGCTAGCCCGTATAGCCTGGTATCTTGGAGAAAAGCACCAAAGTGCCCTGAAAACTGATCACCTTCCTTCTAAGGAAGTTAAAGAGTTTGCTCTGAAATACGGATTTTTCCTGCCATTTGCATTCCCCAGACATTCAGAGAGTGAAGAAGAAGAATTTGGGAGCACATTCTCTGATTTTGTCATTCAGAATTTCTTGGGTGCCCTTCATCTTATGTTAGCAGATGAGATCAAGGATAAAAGTCTGACAAAGTACCTGTCTTTTCCGTCCAAAAAGAAAAAACTTTCTAACTGGTTAGATTTAATGCCTCGATTTTTATCTGGATTGTTGTTCCTCCAGGACGACTCTGACTTCTGCTCCCTTTCAAATAAGGATGTAAAACCATCACCCAAGAAGCAGAAAGCATTCTTGAAATATATTAGAAAGCTGCAGATAAATGAGCTCTGTCCAGAGAGGTTACTTGATCTCTTACATTGTGTTTATGAAACACAAAGCAATTATCTTTTGCAGCATGTGGCCTTAAGGCTCAAGACAGACCTGTCTTTTCTGGGCATAGTTCTTCCACCACCTGATGTCCATGTACTGCACTATATTTTAAAAAGGTCATGCAAAGAGTTTTCCTTGGATTTGCGGAACAGCAGCATTGACATGCAAGGACTAAAAGACTTGGTTGGCCTAAAGAATGTGTCATCGTTCAGGTTGGTCATTTTTTGTAGATAGTAGTGACTGTATGTAGAGGACACTATCATGCAATGACAGCAGTCACATCTGTTGATTTTGCATGTTTTGTCACTTCACAGGGCCTCCCTCAGTGATACAGTCAAGCTCTGGAAATCTTTAAAACAAACAAAAGACTATGAACTGCTGAGAACATCAATTGAGAAATTTGTTCTTGATCCCTTTAAGGCAAAGACAATGAAGGATATCAGTGACCTTTCAGACCTTGTAGAGATGCAGGAGAAGATGATCAATTGGTAGGCTCATTTATGATCAAAAGTTCTCTTAATATACTAGTAATTTTAAAAAATGGGGTTTCACTGGCAGTGCTGGAAATTGGATTCCTCAGCTTGTCCAAAGGAGGAGTAACTAAGGCACTGCAAGCCTTGTATCATCTCAGAGCATTTTCCTACCCTGATGTGAGGTGGTTGTCGTGGCAGGAAAGAGCAGTGATAGCACCATGCAGAATATTTATCAAAACTGGCAATAAAAAAGCAAGCTGTCTTTTTTTTTTTTTCAGATTTCTTTTTAATCTCCGAATATGTTTTCTGCCAATGGTTTTCAATTACAAACCTTGGGCTAACTGATTTTTCACTCCCTAGTGGGCCATAAAGGAAGGCTTGGTATGGACGGGTCACAAATGACCTGAGTCAGTCCTTTAGTCCAGGAGCTAAAAGTTTGTGTTGAATTATGTGAGGTATAAACCCTGTGTTTCATCCCTGCTCATAATGTGGCTAGGAGATTGGTTGCAATTAAAAGCATTAAAGTATTTTGGACAGGTGTTTTAAATAAAAAAAATGTTACTTCCATTTTAACATGGGCAGAGTATTTTGATCAAAGTATACACAAAATAAGTTTCAGGTTTGATAGAAGATACTTGATTTAGAAGAATGTATTTTTAAATTTTATTTGAAAAAGAGCAAATGACTACACTATGAAAGGCAATTATCATATTGAAATTAATCAAAGAAAGATTGGAGCAGAAGTTATTTTGAAATATCCTGGTTCCTCAGCTAATGCAGCCATGGTTTAATTCCTGTAAAAGTTTACTAAGAAATTTTTTTAAAAGCACTGTTTTCATTGCTAAAATATTTCTCATACTCTGATTCTGCTGTGATTTATTTAGTGTGCAAGATGCATCTGGTTGCAGAGGCTGTGAAATTCCTGCCATCAAAAACCTCAGAAAACTGGAATTTGCGTAAGTGATATACTTCTCTGTCAATTAATACATGATTATATTTAAGACTGAGAAGGGTCATGGATATTCACTACAGTCATTGAACTGATGTGTACTTAATTTATGGAAAAGCATCAAGATAAACCCCATTTATTTCTATTTGCTTTTCTCAACTAAATGTATTAAGTTATGTCCAAAAGTCAAAAAATGTCATTTCTGGCTCCTGCAGGTTCTGTCATTAGTTGTTTTTTTAACTTTTGCATGCATCACCAGATGCATGTGCCACAGGGTATAAAATATCTTGATTATGATTCAACTCCATGGGAATTATATTTTTACCCAGAAATGCTCAGTTTTTCTATCTGAGCCTTCTGATGTAAATTTCTGCCCTATCAGAGCTTAGGCCATGAGAGAATAAGGTCAGAGAATGTTTCTGTTTTCCTTGTAGAAGGAAGATTGACTTGGAAACACAAATTTTAAAATTTAAAAATTTTAAAATTAGGTGTAGTAACATTTCTTTTTTCCACAAACTGTAAGCAGCCTCCAAGGCTATTCTATTACTTAAAATATCCTACCATAGGATGTGAATTAATTTGGGCAGAAATTCCACCAATGCAATGGAGAACTCTTGTCAAGTCTTTATCTGTTTCCTCCTTTTCACATCTGACTCAGTCTGGAACTGCTGTACTTAGCCTCACTTCAGATTTTATGCTGCTTTCTCTTCTCATTTCCTCTCCTACTTTCCCTTTATTTAAACTTTTTGGTTAAAATTCCGGTCCTCTTAACTTGTCTGAATTTGTTATGATACCAAGGAAACTGTAAGTAAGAAGTTAGCATCTGAGGAATAAATGCTTGGAGCTGGAATATGAAAGTTCAATTTATGCTTTAAGCTGCAGTAAAATATTGATCTTAAGTTAGCCTGAATTGTCAGTAGTTTGGGGGTGGGGGCTGGGGTGGGGAAGAGAGTATTTTTTCATCTCTGTCGCCAATTTTATTATATTTAAAATTAAAATAGAAAAAATAAAAATAGAAAATAAAAATCCCAGAAATACAGGAACCTAAAACAAGTGAGATGAGACTTGAAAAGAATAACAAAATGCAGGTAGCACAGTTTCTGTGCAAGGAGCTCTGCTCTGTCTGACCGTAGCCTTGTGGGGTCCTCAACTGGAGGCTTCAAAGCAGAAGTCCTTGCTGCAGATTCTAGGGAGGAGTGTTAACTAGCTTGTATTTGGGGCTGCAGGGAAAGAACTTAAAAATTCATAACTTCTGCTGTGAAAAAACTGCTGCATGTTTATGTTTTCTTTCAGGCTGGGTCCAGTATGTGGCCTTCAGGGATTCCTAAAGCTTGTGGAAATTCTTGGAGCATTTCCATCACTTCAGCATTTAGAGTGAGTCATGCTAAAGTTTAACTTTGGCAATGTTGCTCCTCAGCAGCCCTTGATGGGGGAGCTCGTGTACTCCAGAAACATTTTATTTGCCAACAAAACTGCTTGATTTAATGAACAAACTAAACAACACAAGCATTCAAAGATTGTAGCTGCAGACTAAAAGGTGGTGCTCTTCATCTCCCTCAGGACACATGGTAGTGGTTTGTTTCATCCCCTCTGGGCACTTCCCAGTGTGTTCTTCAGTGGTTAAAAGCTTGGGAGAGGTTTGGTACAGAGCCCCATGGGGTGCTCCCTCTTCCTGTCGCAACACTGACCAGTGCTGCCTGCAGATTACTTATGTCTTCATTCAAGCTCCATAACAAGCCTGAGCCCCAGGCTCCCTCCTGGTGAAGTTTCTGAGGGACTCAGGGCCACGTCTGTGCCAGCAGAGGACAGGCTCCCTCCTGAACCAGAGGTGATGTAAATAGTGGAGCTTGACTTCAGTATTTGTGCCCATGCTGTGCACCTTATGGTGTCAGCAGACATCCTGAACTTTGGGTAGAAGTTGTCAGAGATTGAGCTTTGTGGATTTGATTAATATAAAATATGTTTTAAAAGGCCATATTCAGCCAGTACCTGGTTGTGTTCTGCCAATGTATTTTTACTCAGTCTTTGTCCCTTTCATTACCAGGAGCCGTATTAGAAATAGTTTTAGGAACTCCAGTTACTATGTATTCTCTTGTATCCATGACAAACCAGCTAAGTCTGAATTTTAAGCTTCTTTAGCTAGAAACAATTGTGGCAACAATAGTCAATATTCTTCCCTCATCTCTGTGGGGATTACTGGGCTTCGAGAGAGCTTTGGCCTTCCTGGTTCAGCCCATTGACCGTTTGTCTGTGTTCTATCTGGCCTTTTTGTGGTATTTTGAGAAAACAATAAAGTTCTAAAATTGAAGCGAGTCCAATGTATCCCAGCTTTGTCTGTCAGATTAGAAGGGGATTCAGTGTCTAAAACTATGGCTGTCTGAAACTCTTTCCATCTGGATACTTGAATGAGGAAAAACTTTATTTCTAATACTCCCTATCTGGAGACAGAGCTGTTTAGGTAGGGATTTACAGCATCTGCTGGATTTTTTCAGTTCTGCATTTCTGTGTGCACAGGAGATCTCATTTCAGCATAGCTGGAACACAGCTATTTCATAACCATTTTAATAATCTTCAGTGTATGGTGGAAGTAAGGCATTAAATGCTACCATTTGCATATCAAAGAAAATGGGTCAAACCACTCAACTAGTTAAAAAAAAATTCTTAGGCTGTAAATTCGGGAAGCAGAAAGCTGCTTATTAGAGAAGCTGTAATTTGTGTGACGCTTCCTGCCAATTGAGGCTACTGCAGAGAAGGAGTGTCTCAAGATAGAGTGATCTCTGAGCTGAATAAACTGCAAAAATTGAGATTAAATGGGAAGCTAATTCTCTCTTTGTTGTCATCCAGCCTTGATGCTCTGAGTGAAAATGGTATAGGAGATGAAGGAGTAAAGAGTCTGTCTGAAGTCTTTCCAACCCTGACATCACTGGAAACATTGAAGTAAGTACAAGGTTAACAGTTCTAGGAAAAATTGAGAAAAAATAGATTAAACCCTTAAGGGGCTGTGTATTAACAATTATGGGCACAACTAACCCACGGGCATACAGGACCAATGAGTCTGTGAACGTACTTAATCTGTATGTTCATTAGAAAAATAGGTTAATCCTAAGGCAATTCCTCATTTCCCTTCAAAGGCCGTAATTGGTACTTTTCCCTGCATTTGGTCTAAACAGACAGTCCAAATTATATTAAAAAGATGTCAATAATTAATTTTTTCCACATTATAATAAATTAGAATAAATATTTTCAACTAACAAAGTGATCTCACTTACTGTAGTTTATCACAGAATAAGATAACAGATGTGGGTGCAGAGAAACTAGCTACAGCTCTTCCTTCCTTGTCTTCATTAAAGACACTAAGGTAAGTAGTTGTATCCTGTTCAGTTTTATACCTTGCTATCTCCCTCAGAAAATACTGAACATGGAATAAATATGTACACTGTGCAGCAGCCAAGGTTTTGACTTAATTCTTGGATAAAGCCTTTAGATAGGAGAGAAATATATGACCCAGTGTAGACATACAGAAGGATATCTCAGGAATGTAATGAGAACTGTACTGATTTTTATATCTGATCCATAATACCCTGGATTATTATATGAATAGTACCCTGTAGAAATGTGCACCCAGGACCATGATCAGGAATGCAAGAGACCATGGTGTACAATTCCAGAATAATTTGCTCACTTGGAAGTTTTTTAAATGGTGTGCCCCAAATCTGAGCTTCCTTTTCCTGCAGATTTTTATTTTGATCTAATGTAGACAGAAATGTTCTCTTTATTCATTAAGAATATAGACCTATTTTTGCTGTAGCTGTGCAAGTATAGCCATTTGACTTGCTTAATACAGAAAATAAGAAACTGTGTTTGAAATATTAACTGTAAATAGATAAGGATACATTGGAAGTTAAGATGTACCAACCATATCAGAAATTCCTTGATCTAGTCCTTGATGTAGTCTGTTTATATTATCCATTATTCAATTGTGACTATACTGGTTTGGTTTTCTGCAGCTTGTACAATAATAACATTTGTGATTTTGGAGCAGAAAAACTTGCAAAAGTTCTTCCCATGATGACATCTTTAAGAGTGCTAGAGTGAGTATGAATTCTTTTGAGGCATCCCAGAAAAGCTTCCTTGCTTCAATTCTAAAAATTCATATCTTCCATGCTGAGGCAGAATTTGAGTAAGAAAATTTCAGGGTAATTTCACAGGGAAAATGTGCTTGTGCAGCATCCATATAGTCAGTGTTTAGAAAGGATTAAGGAACAGTTCGCCATAAAACCTCAAAAAATAGTTTTAAGATGAGAGAATAGACTCGTGGGGAATTAGAGAAGGACCTCGGATACATAGAATAAGGAATCCCTCAGATGAACTGACTTAATGAAGTTCCAGTTTGACTTTTTGAATATTTTATTACAGGTTTTTTGAATCAAGCATTATTTGGTGGGGCGTTTTTTCTTTTTCTTTCTTCCTCTATCTGCAGATAAACGCATAGTATTTTTTATTTTGAATGAAATGTTTAACTACACCACTACATAATACAATCTGAATTAACAAAGCATGTGGTTTTTTCTCAGTGTTCAATATAACAAAATAACTGGTGTTGGAGCCCAGCAGCTGACTGACAGCCTACGAAAATGTCCCCATATAAAGAACTTGGTGTAAGTCTCTTGAGATGCCGTTTGCTGTATCTTTGTTATGTAAATTGAGTTACAATTAATGTTAAAGCTGTGTTTGGTATTTGTCATATTTATAAGAAGCACACACAAAAAAAAGACATCACCAAAATACAAAAGTAGTCATAGAAATGTTAAAAATGTTTTGTCTGGTTTCATCTGAATTAATTCCCAATTGTCCCAGGCAAGCAAGCTTGTCCTGCTTTAGGCATAGTTTACCTTGACCACCCCTTTGTTAATTTTCTTCCCTCCCAGACTACCTGAGTACCTCACCTGCTCTGTGCTTCAGGACTTGTATTTGGAGAATAAACAACGAGCAGCCATCATTAGAGGTCAAATAGACTGAAGATGCCAGTACACATCCAGGGAAAGGGAGTTTGATAGAAAGCTAAAGAACAGTTATGGAGATGGGACTGTATTGTGTCCTATAACTAGAGTCAGATATGATATGGGGACTAAACTGCTTCCTTCTAATTGAAAATGCATTTTAATTTGTTCCATAGCTTAAATACCTTTAGAGAATTATATTGAAAAGGGAAAGGCAACTTTAAAAATAAAACGAAATACTAACATACCAAGCACACCAAAAAAATCTGTGAAGCAAATTACACTTCCTGAAATCTTTTCTGAATTTGCCCTTACAGGATGTGGAATCCCACCATTCCCTATGGAGTTCTTGAACACCTTCAGCAGCTGGACTCTAGGATCAGTGTGTAGATTCAGATGATCCCATAAAGGTAACGTAAGTCCTGGCTCCCAGTAACAAGATTTGTTTCTGCGGCAGCTGTTGATTTTGGTCTCACTGGCAACAGGCACAATGACAGCATCAGAGAGTGCATGGCTAGGTGAAGAGATGCTGCCCTGGAGTGGCACAAATCAATATCACATTCAGGCCCCCTTTGCCCCCATTTAACTTGCATCCCCCACCTCCTGGGCCCCAGCACTGGCAGATGTCAGGAGCTGCAGCAGCAAGAATGGATGACTTCTAAAGGCTCCTTTTTTGGCCCAGTTCAGTGGCTGGCAGCTGTCCCTGCTTACCTCCTCTTTTCTGTTGTGGGAAACTGAGTAGCTCCATATACTTCTCATGTTTAATGGATGAGTTCTTTACTCCTTAGGAATTGTTTTGCGTTGAGTTTTAGAAAGTCCTTTCACTTTTCCTTTGTTCAGTACAAATCCTCAACAGCTGCTTGTCTTGCTATGAAACTGTGCCTACACTGTTCTTGGAGCAAACCATAGGCTCCTACACTCCTTGTTGTCAGTCTCATTTGTGTGGTTTCATCATTAGCAGTCACTTTTACTTCATTGATTCTGCCTGCACAGTTTCAAGGATCCTTGATATAATGGCATTGTTAGCAATTTGCTAACAGTTTGCTGATGATCAGCAGGATCTGGCTGCCTTGACACTCCTGGACTGAAAGAGCTGCAGTGGGCATGGGAAGTTAGGAGTTTCTGTAGGATTTCTGCTCCCATTTTTCTGCAGTGTGCTTCCTCTTGCTCTTAAGATGACATTACTTAGGATGCATCAGTGAAACAATCCCAGTGAATAACAAGAAGCCAGAGTCAAGCCAGACAGCAGATGTCCTCCAGCTTGCTTTCAGATGGCAAAAAACACTTTGCAGATTGATCCCCAGCTGCTTGAGCTGTAGTTTGCATGGTCCTGGCAATGGCTACACTTGCCAGTGGCTCTCTAAACCATGCAGTGAGCCAAGCTTTTGCATGATTCTTGCTTTCAGTGCACTAGTCACTAGATACAGACTGGGCTATATGTATATATATGGCACTGATCAGGCCAAAGGTTGTGGAGGACTTTCATACCATACCAGATTCACAGACTACCTTTATACAGCAGCAGTGAAAAATTGTAGTGATCCTATGGTGCCTATGGTACTCTTTGTCCTGTTGAAAAACCATACCTACTTCGGAAAGAAGACATTAGGGATATGAACACTGCCAGGAAACCTTATAAAAACAAAGCTTTCTCTAACCTTCTGTGTCTGTCATTCAAGGAGACCGTGCAAGAGAAGTGTCTGTACATGTAGGTCAGCTCCCAAATGACCTATAGTTTTCCTGTAGACACAGGGCAATGGCAGTCAGCAGTAGAGAGCTCTGCTCTGTGCAAGTCAGTGATTCTTGGACAATGGTGAGCTTTCACACCAAGCAAAAAGATATGTTTCACACACGTCTGCATAAACAACCCCTTGCATCTTCCTCCACTGCTCTTCTCTCATGTTTGCAGCACGTGCCTCTAGCCCTGGTTACCATGTTAGTATAGTATCTGAGTATGTGAGGAAAACAACTTCTTCACTAGCACTGAAGATTAGCAGCAGCAGAAAGTCTGGATCCTGTCTCCCGAACTTGAAACATCCAGCATCTACCAGCCACTGTTGTCTGTTTTCAGAGCACACCAAATATATGATTTTGGTGAAGTTAATGGTGATTAAGCTGATGGACATATATCTAATACTCTTTTTTTATCATTTCACAGGTAACATAAAGAAGAGGGGAAGGTGTATTCTGTGTTTTCGTCTCTTCCTGCTGCTTTATGAATCAGTGGCTGATTTTCATGATACTGGCAAAATGAAAAAAAGTCACATTTAAACTTCTGGGTGATGCTTGAAGTGGGCGAATGATGGAGTTCAAATTTTTTAAAGGTCATTTAAAATGCTATTTAAAGACGCAATTGTGTTTCTACTGATGTGATGAAGCATTAAGCAAAATCAAGTTTCAAGGATGGAAAGAGCATCTGGATATTGTGATCACCATTAAAAGTGATCAGGAATCACCAGGATATTGATAGCATAAAATTCATCCAAGAGCAGACTGGAAGCTGCTGGACCTGCAATATCTGAGGGAGTGACAGATCAAACCTGATTTTTTCATGGTGCCAGTGATAACTGTGATCAAATTTGGTTTGATGATTTTGGACTTCCAAAGCTCAATGTTACAGACTTCAGCCATTTGCCTGGACTGATTTGAAGCATTGGGATCAGGAGCATAAATAAGAATGATCAGTCTTAGAAAACATTTGATATTGTAAGATTATTCACTAGAATCTGTAAGTGGCCCTTTTCTTGATCAACAATGCTGTCTTAAGGGATAGAAAGATATTTTCTATCACTCTTTTGCTGTAGAATCCTTCCAAAAGATTTGGGGGGGGGGGGGGGGGGGGGGGGGGGGGAAAAAANNAGGGGGGGGGGAGGGAGGAGAAGAAGTAAATAGAAGAAATGAATTAAAACCTATTAAGGTTCCTATTAATCCTATTAAGGATTTTTCTGGTATTACTGCAGAAATCCATATCAATAGCTTCAGTTTATTGCACAAAAATCCTTGAAGTGACCATCTTCAGCGTTTTTTACTCTGTCTCAAATGAGAACTTTAAATTCTTATACCTAGATTGGGATTTAGTTTCTCACTTGCAGATGGCAGCATAAATGTATAAGCACTGATTTTTATACTTGACAGTGAAATCACTACTATGTGTGATTTATGTGGCCTTCTTTTACAGAGCTATGAATAATTAGGCAATGACAGACAGTAACATATTTCAAAGTATTATCATGAGTCTGTGCTGCTGGTCTCAGTGATATGTGGGCCAAATGCTGGTCCTGCTGACTGCAACAGCAAACCAATTGTCTCCTTTCCTCTTTTCTCTTATTTCAACTCTGTGAACACAGAGAGAACTTGTAATTGTACAGAGACAAGTGTCAGGACTAACATTCTGGCTCCCTGACCAGACACAGTCTGGAGATAGAAAAACAAAAAGGGATGAAAGAAAGCAAGGAATATTCAGTATGCCACAAATTGAGAAGGGAGTTCTCTCCTTCACAGTTAGCTCAGCGTTAGCTCAACTACCTCCTTGAAATCTCTTCTGCTGGGAAGCACTAGCAATACTGACCTAAGGATCTATACAAACTAGAATCTCTCAGAGAACCTCTCAAATACTCTGTTATTTGGGTTTTAAAAAGTCCCTGATTTAAACAGTTCAAAACCAGAATCTTTATGTTCTTTCCAGCAAGTTATACTTTTTTGCTAATGTTTCAGTGACAGTGAAGTCTTGGCAGCAGGGATGGAGGGCGGACAAATTAAAGAAAGAAGGAAGGTCTGGCTTCTTGTTTCTGTTAATCAAAGGAGAGCAGAGAACCAGACCTAGCATGTGAAGGTAAATAGTACAAGACAGAAAGGTGGAAAACCACCATGAGAATATGATTGTAACTAGGCAGAGGTATTTTTATTAACTATCTGATTGTTCTCTCTAACTAAACTCTAGCCAGAATCATGGAAAAAAGTCTCATTTACATCTCCCTCTTTCAGCTGCTTGAACGGGAGGTAGTTTGAGCCACATCTTGTGTGATGTTCCCATCAGCCTGCAGCATTCCAGCCATGCAGATCTATGGTGAGCCCGTGTCTTGGCTTCCCTTAACTAAGCTTTGAATGACAAATGCCCCTTTAGGGATATATTCTGCAGCCACACTTCACTGTGACCAAATCTGAGAATGTACTAAATATTACACAGGCAGCTGGATGTTACAGGGTCATGTCTCAATTGATAAAATCAGATTGGGAATACTGCTGTTTCTATGAGTTAGTGGAAAATGTATGTTTATAATGTACAGGTTGTAAATTGTGATGTAATATTTTGGTTGTCTTAATACATCTTTTTTTAAGTATTAATAAAAGTGAGTATTCCTTTTTATAGTAGCTTATATTACCTGTTGAAAATTACTTTGATTTTTCTCCTGGTAATGCAACAAAACTACTGCTGGCTTCTGGATGTAATGACGCGCTAAGGGCTTTCTGTTGTAGGTTAACGGGAAGCACAGTGTGCGAGGGACACAGGTTGGTCCTGGCACTTACCAATTCATTGAGAAATGGAGAAATAATTCTTTCTTAACAAGCAGTGGATTTTGCAATGCCAACTGAGAGACTGTAAGTCCAGAGTTAGAAGATATAAAAGCACTGACTGCAGTCGGCTGCTAAGAAGAGCAAAAAAATATTTTTGTTCTTTTGGAATTTGCAGTTAAAAGTTCTAAAAATAATCAAGGTTCAAAGTCTGGATATTCTTGTGGCACAAAGGTCATCCAAGATGCTCTTGTCAAAGGAGTGCCTTGTGTATGAAGGACTGAATTCACTCACTACCCTAAAAAAGCTGTTCTAAGCAAATCTGTGTTCTAAAAAATCTTTTCAGATGAGAAAAATTCTAGTCTCTTTATGCCCATGCTTTTTTTGTTTTCAAAGAAGCCTTGTTAAAATGCTAAGGCTTGTCTTATGATGGCAGTCAAATCCTGTAATCTGAGTGCTCCCCCCATCCTTTAAATGTACAGGCTGAGTTGTTCTGAGAAATTAGAAATCTTGATCTAAGATTCAGAATCTCCACAGTGAATTACTTGGTGGAATTTGTATTGCTTGATCTGTGCATCATGTGGCATAAACCCACTGCAGAGAAATGATTACAAACTAAGAGATACCCCTGGAAGTACCTATAATGACAAACAGAACCGTGTTCTTAAAATGGCATATGTATGACACTGAAAAATTAGTGTAAGCCAATCTGTGAACAGTATGATTTTCTAATTATATAGGCAGCAGGAACACTGCCTTCAGAAGCAAAATTCAGCCTTTCTTGTGTTAGTACCAAATGGGTATGTGAACACAAGCTTAACGAGTCTTTAAACTTAGCTTTCCTTATATAGGTGCCTAAATGGGGATTTAGTTACTTAAATGTATCTTAGCATGTTAGAATATTGTGACTTCAGTGACTTTTTCTCTGAATTGCAGGACAGGGCTTGTATGGAACAAAGCACTTGCCAGAGGTTTTAAGGCCCCAAACTTTATCTGATAGAACCTATCATGGAGAAAAGCTACTTAGCTTGTTGACAGTGCTTCACCTCTTGCAGGAGCAGCTGAAAATTGCATTTGTGGAACAGAGTTTTGGGGACAGGGAGCTAATTTCTACCACACAAAGAGTTAAAAAAATTACATTTGAGTGCAACACACTAAGAGTACCAGAAAAAAAGCAGTTTGATAGACAAGTTTCCTTGTCATTGTTTCATGGGGGATCTAAACCGTCACCCTCTTATTCCCTCATACTGGCTGTCAAGAGACTCATGACACCATCTGTATGGATTCGAAAGCGCGAGCTGGGAGCAGATGGTAGAGACACAGGCTGCTGAGGACAGACATATGTATGGAGAGAGTTCAGGAGAAATGTTTTCATTCCTGCTTTATCTGAAACATTCTTGATGCATCAACTTGGCTTAAAACCTGCACAGTTATGAAAATTACACTTCTTTAAAAAATACCATAAGACAAAATGAGTATAATAGTGCCCTCAATTAGATGTGGGTTTTCCCAACCCACCAGTGTGTGGTTTGTGGTGTTTCAGGTCTGATGTTTTAAGTAATTGTTCAGGAGAAGGATTTCCTATGTGCTGGCCATATCAACAATCTGGAGCCTGTAGGAAAACTGGATTTTCCTGGAAAGCATATTTGAATTATTTTCTGTTCAAATCAAAAAAGAGCAACTCCAACAAATGACTGCTTACTTTTTCATGGAAAAGGTCAAGTCTTTATTGCATTGCTTTCATATCTGTACATAAGAACATGAGCTTAAACAATCTGCAAAGTATCTTGTGTTAAATAATGAATCCACCTGACTTATATAAAATTTACTCTTATCTATTTCAAAACTCACAATTTAAATAAAATATCTTACTAGCACAGTTCTTGCCGTAAACTGCCCTGAACAGAACCTCCTTGCAGTCACTCGTGCATATTTTCCCCTGAGAGAGCACTGTCTTCAAAATACTGGCTGGCAGAGTTTTCAATGTGTGATTGTAAAACTTGCTTAAGCAGAATGTAGAGCATGTCCATTTGGGTGACGTGTTATTTATTCAAAAGTTTATCAAATATGAGTAACATCTGATTTTCTGTTATAATAGAACATAGCTTATATTATTTGTTCATACAGTCCATCCCAGAATAACCTATGGAAGACCAATACGGTGCATGAATCACTGCAGTTAGTGCACACTCAAGAGACAATGACCATGGAGAAAAGTCACAACTGACAAGGTCTGATGACAACTCTTCTTGTTGATCCCTTGTCCTTCTTTTCATCTCTGCATTTCAGAGTATAGTTTCTTTTCATCACTTGATCCATTAACCTGGTGTTTCAGGTGTTTAATGAGTCTGTTTAAAAGAAAACACATAAATACAGAGTAATTAGACTTAAATTGAAGGAGAAGTCAAAGTCACTGTGTGCTACAAATAGCACTGTCATTGACTTATTTAAAACAACAAAAAAAAAAAATCAAAACTTGTTGTGACTATGTGTTGGAGAATGGCTATGTGAGCGCGGCCGTGGCTCCGGGGGCGGGCTGCGCAGGTCGGCCCTGGCATAAGTGAGCCAGACCAGGCCGCAGTGGGAAATTCTGAGTCCTGCTAACAAGGAAGAAATGAAGGTCGCGCTGACCTTGCA